>PVIJ01016115.1:0-33869 GCA_004024925.1 Scalopus aquaticus
GATCAGTCCAAATCACGAGCCAGGTCATTTAGTTCTTCCTGTGTTAGTCTGTGTGGGGTTGATGATGCACCACAGTGAAAATCTGAATCACTGCATGCTGATGGAACAGGAGAAGAACAGGTCGGCTCACCCTTGTCCTCATCAGATGAATCAAGAGACTATTCTGCTGGAGGTTCTGGACTAGGAAGTCCCTCACCATGTGGAACTGGTCTCAATGCAGATGGAATGTTGGGGTAGACTATTCTTGACTTATTTCGCTTCATTATTCCACCAGAAAAAGGAGGAACCAAGCAGAAGTAATAGTCTTTTGATGTGGCTGCTTGGCTCTCTCCACACCATGGGGACTGCAAAGGGCACTGATGGTCTTTTGTCATTTCACCACTGTGAAAGCTGTGTTGTACATGTAGCACAGCATAGATGTGGGGCCCAAGGCTTGTCTTGGTCACCAACCTTGCATCCGAAGTCAAGATAGCCTTCTTCACTTGAGAAGTGATACTTTTCTTCTGGTTGGCAAATGTCACTTCCCCACAAATAGAGCAGAAATTGTCCAAGCTATTAACGCACTTTCCAGGCATTACTGTTCTATACTGTGCCTAAATGGATAAAATGATAACAGTTCTATGTAACAGTAGCTTAAGCTGACGCGCCCAAATTCTGAAATGTTTACAATGCTCAACCTTTCTGGCAGAGCTTTATATATAGTACACTGCTGACGTCATCTTATTTCAGCAGCCGCCTGGCAGTAGTATTGCATTGCATCAGAAAATGATGCAATCAACTCTGGATGATGTGTACAGGATGGTCTTATGCAATGCAATGCATTATTATATCATTCTAGGCTGATTTAGGATGTTGTTGCAGTCCTACTGGATAAATTTACACGGTGAAATATATAAAGTGAATTATATGAAATATCTTCAAAACAAGAGCTAATAATAAATTTTCAGGGTTATATTCATGTTCAGCACACCAAGATACTACATATTAGGGCCTTTTTAAGTCAGTAATGATCTCTGGTCATCAGTTTTGACCAGTGAATTGTCTCTTTTGCTGTGCAGAAGCTTTTTAGTTTGGTGTCACTCCAACTGTTTATCGTCTCATTTGTTTTCCTTGCTTCTAGAGAAGAATCCTCAAAGATATTTCTGAGGTTTAGGACATGGAGTGTTTTGACTGTATTTTTGTCTATATATTTTATGGTTTCAGGTCTTACATTCAAGTCTTTTATCCATTTTTGAGTTGATTTTTGTATATGGTGTGAAACAGTTGTCTCGTTTCATTCTTTTGCATGTTGCAGTCCATTTTCCCAACCCTGTTTATTGAAGAGACTTTCCTTTTTCCATTTGACCTGTTGTTGTTGTTTTTTTGTACCGGAATGGTCAGTTGCTGGTTTATGTACATTAGCCATGCATATATACATTCACATTCATTTTTTTTTAACCAGTGTGTAATATACCTGTTTGTCTCTTATTGCCCTTTCTCCTTTAATTTCAATTCTTTTGGTGTTAGCATTGGCTTTCTTTGGGTTCATAGTTTTCAGGTTCACTTTTTGTCTGTTTTTCATTGTTTTTAAATCTAAGTTTTACCTTTAATTTATAAATATATCTTCTGAATTTAACCCACTTATATTTAATGTGATTATTGTTATCTGAGAGCTTAACTCCACCATCTTAAAACATACCTTTCTGTATTTAATCTATGTATCTTTTCCTCTCCCTATCCAATAAATTCAGGAACTTAGCATACTCTCCCTTTGCCTTCCTGTTTTGTTGGACTAGGTTGATGTGATGTTTTAATTATGTATTCTTATGAAAATACTTTTTTTTCCCGGATAACAAGTCTTCTAAAATATTCGTTTACATTTTTTGTTACTCCGAATGTATTTCTTTTCTTGCTAGATTGCATTCAGAGTTCTTTGCAAGGGGATCTTTTTGTGGTAAACTTTGAAAATCTCTATTTACCACTCAACTTTAAATAATAGTTTACTTTAGTATAAAATTCTGAGTATAGCATTTTCTGGCCCCCTCCCCCCCCCCCAATATTTTGAGGGTTAGATTTCATTGTCCTCTTGTCCTGGTGTTGCTCTTGAGAAATCTGATACCAATTTGATCTTGTTCATTTGTATGTGATCTCCTCCACCCCTCCTTCTTGGAAGCTTTTGAATAAATTTCTTTGGTCTTTGAAAGGCTTAAATTTCACTGTAATATGTTCATAGTATCGGCTTCTTTCTTAAGTTTGTAGTATTCAATCTGAGATCTCATTTATAGAATTCTATGAATGCTTGGCCATTGTTTTTTCAAAATTTCCCCTTTATTCTTTGTTTATGGAAATCCTGTGCAGTTAGTATTGACACTTAAGCTATTTTCTCCCTCTCACTTTAACTTTTATTATTGATTTTTTTATCCCTTTTTGATGCTCTTTGGGACATTTTCTGGGTTCAGTCTTAAAGATTACTGAAGTGTTCCTCAGTTCTGTCTATTGTGTTATTCAGACCACTTTAAAGTTATTTATTTCAATGATTACATGTATCTTTATAGCTGGTATCTTAATTTGTTCTTAATTGGGTGGGTTTTGTTTTTTTTTCTTCATGCTGCTAATATTTTCCTGTTTCTTTCTAAGGCTACTTGGTGACTTTTAAAATTCTTGTTTCAGTTACTTCTCCCATTTCTTCAGTTAGGTTATTTCTTGTGCATTTGTGTGTTACTTTGTCTTCCTTGCCTGTGTTAGTGATTCCCAAATGTACCATTATTCTCTCTTCACCCCATTCGTTGCTTTTTTATGATTCTGGGATGCTGGTCAATTTAGAGAGTAAGAGGTGGATGTACTCTGAGCTCAGCCATTCTTGGTATTTTACCCACATATGGCACCTGTATCTACAGTAACTGCTTATGTCAGTAGGATGCCATTGCATCCTATTTCTGCTGCTTCCCTACATTAAGTTCCTGATAACATGGGCAATAATATACCTAAATAAATCCAGCCTAGTAAAAGGGCACTAAAATTCCTCATTCCAGTTTATTCTCCCCATTTGTAGATGCCAGCTTTCATAGGCTCTGTGATTCATTTCCTAACCATGCCCTACCATTATCCATGTCCTCAAGTGTTGTTGAACTGGATTTTGAGATCCAGCATATTTATATCACCTTAGTATGAACTCCAGAGTATGATTCATAGGAAAGAGCTAACAACCAGCAGATGGTGCTGGTCCTTTACCTTTCTGGGATAAAAACCCATATTTTACTTTTATAAGTAGTGGCTGTAAGTGGTTATTAAATTTCTTTCAAGTTCTCAGTGTATCTTAGCATATTAGAGTACCAGTTTTAGAAACAGATAAGGAAATAAATCTATCTTTAACATATTATGTTTTTCCTCATGCATAAAATTGTGCTGTTCTGGTTATGGAGCATTTTGAAGACCTATGATAAGAATATAGTTGACTTTCAAAGTATTATGATCTATAATAGTTACTATCTTTTGAGCTCTTGAGGTATAATGGCTACTTACGCTTTAAGTGTTTTATGAATATAATGTTGGGGAAAGACTAGAATGACTTGTCCAATAGATTTGTAAAAATTGTGAATTACTATTGACTCTTTAGACAAAAATTATACTAGATAGTTTAGCAACAATAAATTCCATAAAGTCATAAAATGTTTTGTCTGAGGAAGAGGGAACCAATTGAAGGAGGAAGCTTAGCGATTGTTACTATTGAGAGAACTTAGACTAAGAATTTGTCACTTTTTTATATGTAGTTTATGGACTATTTTTAGCTTTTGGTTTGGGGGTACATTTCATTTTTAAGGTATTTAACATCTATAAAATATGCAAATAGACATGATCACTGAAAAGCCATTGATTGTATGCTGGTATGTTTTGCACTGCTAGGAAAATAGAACTGAGAAATCACCCCAGTTTCTTAAGGCTGTTTTAGTGGTACCACTTATCTAATATTTCATCAAAAATACTAAATTGCTTAACTATTTAAATTTATTTTTGTTAAAGACCTTCAGAGCCAGCTTTTACCTTATCTTGTGCTTCCTGATTATACTTGCTGGTGGGACCCAACACAATGATTATATGAAATGAAGAAGAAAAGACATAGATTAGAGAATTGCTGACTAATGTAGGTTTTTTTTTTCACTTGACATTATTTAAGCAGTGAAACCATTTTCCTGTTTTTTTTAATTAGTTTACACACAGTAAAATTCACCTTTTTAAAATAAGATACTGCTCTGCAAATTTTGACACATAGTAGTATTAATTTCCACCAGTATGGAGATACAGAACATTTCCATCATCTCCAGAATTGCCCTATGCCTTTGTATGTAACGCAACATTACATTTTTTGTCCCTGGCAACCACTAATCATCTTTATGCCCCTATAATTTTGCCTTTTTGAGAATATCTTATTAATGGAAGCAAACCATATGAAATCTTTTTGGTTTGACTTCTTTTATTTAGTCCAGTGCATTTGAGATTCATACATGTTGCCTGTGTCAAACAGTTCATTGCTTTTTATTACTTAGTAGTCTTCTATTGCTTGGATATACTGGAGGTACTTTATTTCCAACTTGGGGAGGTTTTGTGTTGCTTCCAATTTTGGGTGATTAAAAATACTGTAAATATTATCAAATTTTTGTGTGAACAGAAGCTTTCACTTCTTTTTTTATTTTTAAAAGATTCATTTATGCATACAAGCTGGGGTGTAGGCTAGAGGTGTGGGGGGCAGGGAGTGAGAGAATTCACCAGAGACAGAATGGGGAGCAGAACAGGCAGGTTGACTAAAATACACTGCTGAGGGGAGCAGTGGGCAAGACAGGAGAGGTCTGCTGTGCCATGTGGGAAGCTCCTTGGCTGCTGTAGTGGCTCTGGATAGCTTCATAGTGCTGCACCTTAACCCCTTGCACCACCAGGTAGGCTCAATATTCACTTCTTTGGGCAAATAGCATAGAGTGAAATTACTGGTTCTTACTATAAATATATATTTAATTGTATAAGAAATCTTAAACTGTTTTGAGAATGAATAAACCATTTTGCATTCTCATCAGCAATGTATGAGAGTTCTAGTTACCCCTCAACCTGCTAAGGCTTTATATTTTTAGTTTGTTTTTTAAATTTATATATTCTAAAAGATATATAGTAGTATCTTATTCTTTTAACTTGTATTTCCCTGAATGACTAACGGTGTTGAACATTTTTTATGTTTATTTTTTTCTTTATAACTTGGCTGAAGTGTGTTCAAAATTTTTGCCCATTTCTTTATTGGATTGTTTTCTTACTGAACTTGGTGAATTCTTTATTCTAGATCTAAATCCTTTATCAAATATGATTTGCAAATGTTGTCTCACAAAATGTTACTTGTCTTTTTATGTTCTCCTCAGTATGTTTTTTTCTAAAAGCTTTATTGAGAAGTCATTGCTGTACAAGAAGCCAAACACATGTAAACATTCAATGTGGTAAATTTTATATACCACAAGTTTTATACTGTGAAATCACCACCAGGGTCAAGATAATGAACGTGCTCATCTCCTCCTTTATCCATCTCTCTCACCTATCACCTAAAACTGATTCTTCCAAAAATTTTTATGTATGTATATATATATGTATGTATGTAAGAAAGAACTAGCGTGTTGGCCAGAGGTGTAGAGCTGTAAGAGGATGCACCACAGACTGAGTGAGGAGCAGAACAGGACAATTGACTGAAATCCACTGCTAAGGGGAGCAGTGTGTGAGACAGGAGAGGTCTGCTGCGCCATGTGGGTCAGCTCCCTGGCTGGGGATTGAACTCAGGCCGCTGGGGTGACAGTGTTGAGACTTAACTCCTAGGCCACAAGGAGGCCCTAAAACTCATTTTTTTCCAAATTATAAATTGGTTTGCATTTTCTAAAATTTTTTATAAGTGAGATCATACTATATGTGCTTTTTCTTTTGGCTTGTCATCTTTTACTCAGCAAATTTATTTTGAGATCTTGTCATGTTGTTGCATGTATCAAAGTTCATTGTTTTATTGCTGGGTAGCATTTTATGATATGAATATTCCATAATTGGGTTATTTCGAGGTTTGGGCTATTATAAATAAAGCCACTATGAACATTTGCATACAAACCTTTTAATGGACTTACATTTTCCCCTAAGAGGGGAATGGCTAGGTAATGTGGTAAGTGTGTTAAATTTTAAAGAAGCTGCCAAACTTTTCCAGAATAAATGGTAAAATTTCATATTTCCGTCCATAATGTTTAAGGGATTTTGATCCACATTTTTATAAATATGTGATGGTTAGTCTTTAATTGAAATATCTTAGTATTTGTGTCATGTTACCTTATTGTGGTTAGAATTTGCTCTTCCCTCATGATAATTAAGTTTTGTATTGACATGTGCTTATGTGCATTTCATGTATTGTTTTTGGTGAAGTTCATTCATGTTTGTGTACTTTCTCAATAAGCTATTTTCTTTATATTCAATTTTGAGAATTCTTTATATATTCTGAGTATTACCAGATATTTGCCTTGCAGGTATTTTTTCCAGGTTTTGTCTTAACCTTTAATGAGAAGAAAAAGAGTTTTGATTTTGATAAAATTAATCTTTTTTTCCCCTTCCAAGTATTATGCTTTTGATTTTTTTTATATAAGAAATCTTTGCCTAACCTGTGCTCACCAGTATTTCTTTTGTTATTTTCTAAGTGTTTTATAGTTTTTCTTAAACATTTTTTGAGGAATAATTAACATAATTTTATAAATATTTAAAGTATATAGTGTTATGATTTGATATAAGTATGTTGTAGAATGTTATATAGTTTCAGATTTTACATCTTTCTTGACTTAATTTTGCTTATGGTCCCATTGGCTTTAATATTACCAGTTTCCTATAAAATGATACCTTTGTTGCATCCCACAAATTTTCATATATTGTGTTTTAATTTGTACTCAATATACTTTTTGATTTTTGAGTCTCCTGTGACCTATGGGTTAGTTATTTAGCATATTTGGTTTTCAGGTATTTCAGGATTTTTCCATGTATCTTTTAGTTATTTATAATTTTGTTCTCATGACCAGAGAGGATTTTTTTTAATTTAATTTATATCCTTTACATTATTGTGTATATTCCATAAGTTTCTCACCACCAGTTCACCTGTGAACCATCATCATAGTCCCTTGTGCTCTTTTCTCCCCTATTTTGGTCTCTCTTCTTCCTCCTCCCCTGATGAATATCTCCTATTTGTGGTTGCCTGCTAGTTTTTGCTTTTGTTTATGTTTTGTGTGCTGTTATCTCCTCCTTATTTCTCGTTTGGATCCCTTATATTCCTCCTATAAGTGATAACCATTAGATATTTTTCTTTTTCCCTCTGGCTTATTTTGCTGTCATGATCCCTTCTAGCTCCATCCATGTTGCTGAGAATTGTGTTAGTTTATCCTTTTTGATTGCTGAATAGTACTCCATTGTATACATGTATCACATCTTCTTGATCCAGTCATCAATTTTTGGGCATTTGGGTTGTTTCCATGTTTTAACTATTGTAAATAGTGCTGCAATAAACATAGGTGTGCATGTGACCTTTTGGATTAATGTTTTTGTGTCCTTTGGATATATTCTTAGGAGTGGAATTGCTGGGTCTTATAGAAGCTCCATTTTTAGTTGTTTGAGAAACCGCCATTCCATAAAGGTTGGACCAGTTTGCATTCCCACCAACAGTTTAGGAACGTTCCTTTTTCTCCACATGAGAGGATGCTTTTTTTATGCCTTGAATTTCTTTAAATTTATTGAGAGTTGATTTGTGGTATAAAATGTGGTCCTTGTTGGTAAATGTTCTATAATTACTTGACAAGAAAATGCATCCTGCTGTGTTGTTGGTTGAAATATTTTATAATGATAGTCAAGTTTGTTAGTAGTGTTCTTCAAGTCTCATGTATCCTTCCTGATTTTCTGTGGACTCAAGCAGTTCGTGAGAAAAATATCAAAATCACTTGATTGTTATTATGGTTTTGTCTATTTCACCCTGCAGGTAATCACTTTTTGCTTGACATAATTTTGACGTTCTATTAATAGGTACATAAGCCTTTAAGATTTTGTATCTTCTTAATAAGATGACCCCTTTATGACCAAGAAATGACCTTTTAAGACTGGTACTATTATTTGACTTTAATTCATTATATGATATTTATATAGTCACCTCAGCCTTCTTTTTGAATGCCAACATGGTGTGTATATATAATTTATTTTTCCCCCATTCTTTTACTTTTAAACCTGTTTGTTTCTTTATGTTTCTTTATATTTAAGGCGAATTTCTTGTAGGCACAGTATAGTTGGGGTTGTCGCTTAACCCCCCAAGCTGACACTCTCTGCTGACATTTACATTTAACGTGATTAATCATGTGGTTTTAAATCTGCCATCTTTCTGTTTGTCTTCTTTTTGTCTCATTTGTTCTTTTTTTCTTTTTACCTTTTCTGCCTTGAGGTTTTTTTGGTTTAACTTCATCTCCTTTGTTTAGTAATTTAACTCATTGTTTTAGTGGTTGCTTTTAGTTCTGTAGTCTGCCATATAGTATAATTATGCTGTGGAAGTAGAATACTTCCATTTTTACCCTTTTTGCTAATTTTTAAGATTTTACTTCTGTGTTTGTTGTAAACTCGACATTACATAGTAGTTAATTTTGAAAAACAATTATATTTGAAAGAGATTTAAATATTAAGAGAAAAATCTTCTGTATTTTCTCATTGTTGTCATTTACGGTTCTCTCATTCTCTTGTGGTGGATCCAGACTTCCATAAAATTTGATCAGAATATTCCATCCTGGCTGAAAGCACAAGTCTCCATTTTGCTTTTTAGCCTCTGTACCTGCACTCTTTGTTTTGGGGATTTATGATTCAGAAATTAATGAATGCACTCCAGTTGATACACTTTTAGATGCCTTATCTTCAAGCTTTTTAGAGCTTTATCCCCCAATGAATTCTTCATTGCATTTATTTATAAAAGATAGTTTTCATTCCTTAAAAATAGTGTAAATGAAAAAATATTTATTATTTGATGTATATATTTATCTGTTGCCTTTACAAAGATTTCAGTGTTTAACTTATTTAATGTCTTATAGAAACTCTGTAGTCAGCTAACTCTAATATTCTCATATAAGACTAATGTGTTACTTCAGCCTCACAGTATGCTACTGATTTTGCTTTCCCTCTCCCTTTGCCATTTATAGAAAAATAATTATATTTAATATATTTTTACTGATCCTCTTGATAAATTGGAATTTCCAATAGAAATGAACACTATTTTACCATAGAAAGTTTAGAAGTTTTATATGTTTTGGATTTCCCTCAGTAGTTAAATCCAAATAATTGTATTTTAAGTGACTTTTAAAAACAAGCTTTAAATCTGGGTTCAATGAATGGGTATCTTCATCAGGAAAATTAGGTGAGTGAAAATCTGTATATACAAAAGAGGTCTGTTTAGAGAGTAGTAACTTGGAATTTTTGTTTAAAAGTTTCCTTATAGAGTCACTTTAAAATCACAGTTTTTTTCCTTGCTTGGGATAATTCAGTATTGTTAAATGCTACTTGACATTTTGGTAAAAAATGGGCCAAGTATACCAGAGTGATCCTAAAATTCTTACTGCCTGGAGTAGTTATAATCATAACACCATAACATTTTATGCTGGCAGTAGCCTCATACTTTTCATGCTTCCCATATCTCTTGGTAGCACCATATACCTTTGTGCCCCTAATATAAAATCCACTGCTAATGTTGCTAATGTTACCAGTAAGAGACCATATTCACTGACCTGGAAAAGAAATTAAAAGTTACTCAGGACTATGAAAGGGGAGTCCGTGATGCTCACTGCTGGCCAGTCAGGCATGTCTCTCCACCACAGTCAGATTTTAAAGTACAAGAACTGTTCAAGAATCTGTTAAATTTAAGGCAAGGAGACTAAAAATAATTTGAAAGGGCCTTTATCAGATATGGCGAAACTTCTAATGACCTGGATTGAAGCTCATACACAGAGACAGATCTTTTTAGCACAACGATGGTCATGACCAGAGCAAAGAGTGAGTTTGTGCTATTAGATGAAAAAGCTGGACTCCACTATGACGTTGAGTGATGAGCCTGTGAGCACTGATGTAAAAGGCAGCTGAAAAACTTCTGGAAACTTGATTCCAGAAGGAGGAAAATGACTTGCCGGAGTATAGATGAAACCTCCCGACCGTGGAAGCATAGGCCTGAACAAAGACTTTCACCTGTAGGGGACCAAGTCAGTGCCAGGTTTCACGGTACTCTCTGATAGTCACCCGATGATAAAAGCACCTCATAACAAATTTCCCATGACGTAAATGAAGAGATCAGTAGTGGCTGGATAGGAATGTCAAATCACTAACAATACCAGCATGCTCAGTTCTTGTCATTACGGTGGTGTGTGGTATAGGAAGTATCTCAGGAAATACAGTTCACATTCTTGTAGAGGATAAAAGAACCCTGTTCCTGGTAGTCCTCTCCTCTTATGGAGGAGGGAGATGGTGAGGAAAATATATAAAGAAATCTTTCATAGCATTTGAGATAGAGAATTTGTTGTATCATCCTACTTCTGGTAGGACAGCATGACGATCTATGAGGACCCACTTTGTAGTAAAGCTGGTGAAATTATTTTTTTAAAGGTACTCATGTTGCTGATTTGGGGCCTGCTACCCAATGACACAGAAGTGAAAAACCAGGCCACTGCTCTTGAGAAAGAACCAGTTTAATGCGAGGTCACCTAGCAGGGGACTCAAGACAAAGCTCTCAAGTCAGTCTCCTTCCAGGATGGGGCTTTAGACAGTATTCATGAGGTTGAGTAAGAGATATAAAAAAATACAAGTTGGTAGATTTCTGTTAAGTCATGGTGTAACATGAAATTGGATCCAGAACTCTAACAGACTGAACACCTCCAGCTTCTGAATGGTGCCCATGTAACCATGAATCATACTTCTGAGTTTCTCGGCTATTCTCATACCCACCAGTGAGGTGGCATCTCCAGAACACTCTCTGGGCCTGCACTCTGACACACTGCTTGTCAACTTGGGGAAATTTTTTTTTTCCTTGTCTGTAAAGTTAAGAGTATTTTTTCCCATTGTTGGAGCCTACCTTGCTGATCTTGCAAAATTAACAGAAATAGCAAATGATCACCATTACCATCACTGTTTGACCAAGGTCATGCAGCAAATGAAGAAATAAAACCTAAAACATGACAAGAGTAGCAAAAATCTGTGGTATTTGAAGCTGGATTTCCACCTTCTTTCCCCTTTCTTAACTCAGCAAGATGGAAATGCCATCAGGGTGTCTGTGCAGCTAAGAACCGAGGTTTCCTTCTCTCCTGACCTCCGTGTCAGAGTCTCTCTCTGAGAACAAGATGTCAGGATTTTCATTCTGTCCTCAGTTCCCCATTGCTGAAACTACATTCTGAGCAAGTAGGGCAGAAAGGTGGACATCAGGTTTTTCTGCCTGGTTCCCAACGGTGGCACAGTGACTCTGTCTGCAGTGCCAGTGAGATTGTTAGTACCACAATCACCTGTGCTTCAGCTCTTTAGATGGAAGCTCCACAGTGGGAGAGGCACAGTAATAAGATCTGAGGCTATTTCTCACCACTCTACAAGCATCCACATCCAAAGCTGAGTTGTCACTCGTAAGTGTACTACTGTCCCCACTCCCAGCTCCAGAGCCCTGACTCAGCAACTTTGCCTGAGAACCGGGAAGTAAAATAGAGAGCTCTGAGTCTGTTTCCAAAGGTAAGAATAGTGTGTGGAGAAGTTCAAATCAAAGAGTTAAGGTTTGTGAATGCAGATAGCAGGAGACTGGTAAATGCATTAGAGGCAAACTATAGGCAGGTTAGTTTGCTGGAGAGAGCTAGAGCGGTAAGGAGATGGAAAAGACCTTCTGGGGTCAGAATAAATCTCAAACACTGACCTCAGGAACTGTCCTTTCAGAGGACTCCAGGTTTATATGGATCGGTCTGTTTAAATAAAGAACCATCAGCTCATAATTGGTGCTTTAACAGCAGAGGTTCACTGGGGAGGGACTGAGAGACCTGTCCAAAATATTGTAATCTAAGAGTTACTTTGTGACTATCCAAGGCTGTATCCAAACTATTTCCTGAACAAAGACAGAGGTTTCACTCTGAGGGAAAATGTGGGAATAGACTTCACTGACATAATCTAGCCAGTGCTAAATAAATAAACAAATTAATACAACAAGACCAAATCCCAGAGGGAGACAACCAGTATGCAAAGTGGTGGTAGCATGATGTCTAAAATGCTCAGTTTCCAACATAATGTTATGAGACATGCAAACAGATTAGAAAGTATGACTCCTATAGCAGAAAAGAGGCAAATAGAAACTTCCAGTGAAATTTATTTGTCAGATCTAATGAACTAAAGATTTCTAAGTCATCATTACTGATATGTTCAAGGAACTAAAGGAAACCATGACTGAAGAAAGGGAAGTATGATGGCAGTTTCTGTCAACTAGAGATTATTAGTAAAGAGATAGAAATTACAAAAAATTAAGTGGACATTCTGGGTTTGAAAAGTACTACATGATATTAAAAATTTACTTGGAGAGACTGATAATTTGAATTGACAGAGTAAGGAAGTAGCCAATTTGACGATAACGCAATAGAGGCTATGCAGTCTTTAAAGCACAGGGGAAAAAATAATGCTGAGTCTCAAGGTAATATGGGACTTAATTGTACCAACATACACATAATAGGAGTAGTGAGCGAGAAGGGAGGAGAAAATGTATTTGAAGAAACAGTGGTTGAAAACTTCCCAAGTTCATTGATAAATCCAAATAGTTAGGAACCTTAGCAGATTTCAAGTAGGCTAAACTCCGAGGGCTTAAATAGACAAATCATAGTAAAAGTACTGAAAGGCAAAGACTAGGAGAAATTTTTAAAAGCAACAAGAGGAAAACAACTCATCACAAGAGAGCTTCATAACTGACTTTTCATTAAACAGGTGTCAGAATACAGAAGAATAATGTAAAGTTCTTGAAGACAAAAAACATTGATCAGGAATCCTATATAAAGGAAAGCTATCTTTCAAAAATGGAAGTGAAATAAAGACATTCCCAAATAAACAATACTGAGAAAATGTGTGGCTAGCATACCCACCTTAAAAGAAATACCAAAGGAAGTTCTTTAGGCTAAAAGCCTTTAACTCTGCACACAATTTAATTCAAGTACACACACGCAGAACAGAACTAGTAAAGGTAATTATGTCCTAATGAGCACCTTGTGCTAGGCTATCATACAAAATAATTGTTTTAAAAAATAGAATTAATAGAAAGCATGGTTTCAAACTACAGTGGAACAAAATTATAAATCAGCTTTAAAAAAACTTGGAAAACTCACAAGTGGAAAATAAGCAAACTCCCAAATAACTGAAGAAAAACAGATGAATGAAAAGACGGTGTACATTCAAAAACATGACTGCAGCTAAGGCAGCACCTAGAGGGAAATTTATAGCTATAAACGTATAGTTAAAAAGAAGAAAGATCTCTGGCCTCCCGGGTGGCCCAACGGGCTAAGCGTAGCACCGTGAAGCTATCCAGAGCCACTGCAGCATGAGTTTGATCCCTGGCCAGGGAGATTCCCACATGACACAGCAGACCTCTCCTGCCTTGCCAGCTGCTCCCCTCAGCAGTGTATTTCAGTCAGTCTGCCTGTTCTGTTCCCCACTCTGTCTCTGGTGAATCCTCTTACCCTTCCACACCCTCTGGCCTACACCCCAGCTTGTATAAATAAATAGATCTTAAAAAAAAAAAACAAACTCAACCTAATCTCCCTTAGAGAAACTCTAAACCTAAAGCAAACAGAAGAAGTAATAAAAATTACAGTAGAAGTTAATTTAAATAATAGTAAAACAATAGAGAAAAATATTAAACCAAAGTCTGGTTCTTTGGAAATACCAACAAAATTGGTAAAACCTTTAAGTAGAAAGTTTTTTTCCCGTTGATCAAGAGAAAAAGAGAAAATTCAGATTGCT
The DNA here is from genome assembly GCA_004024925.1 of Scalopus aquaticus. Taxonomy (NCBI): domain Eukaryota; kingdom Metazoa; phylum Chordata; class Mammalia; order Eulipotyphla; family Talpidae; genus Scalopus; species Scalopus aquaticus. Next base: position 14,005 of record PVIJ01016115.1, read on the forward strand.
AAGATCAGAAGTGAAAGATGGAACATTACTACCATTTAACAGAATTAAAAAATATAGAGAGGAATAATAATTGTATGCCAGTAAATTAGATAATTTAGATGACATGGACAGATTCCTGAAAACACAGACTTTCCAGATAGACTCAAGAAAAGTAGACCATCTGATCTATAAATAGTAAAGATTGTTATTTGTACTAAAAAAAAAAAAAGACAAATGGTTTCACTACTGTGTTCTACCAAACATTAAGAGAAAATTAAGGCCTAATCTTAACAAACTCTTGCAAAAAATGTTCTTAGTTGGGGACACTATGGACCTGTCACAAAAATGACAGGAGCGTCAGGGGGTGCTTTCCTTGTGTCTTAAGTAAGGGTCTCTGCTTTGAGTAGAAACTTCGTTTTATAGTAGCTTCCTGGGCTCATAATCCGGTATCTTGTTAATAAAACTTCAGTTTATGCACACTTTTAGAAAATAATTGAATTTGTCTGAAGACTGAGCCATCGGTGAATGAATCTGAATTTCAAACGAGTGAGGCTTCGAGTTTACAAGACAATACTAAGAATTAGTTGTATTTATTGGTTCTAATATAATGTTGGTCTGAATGCATTAGTAAATTCTCTTTTCAGGTTTTCAGTGATCTAATTTTTAATGTTATGGACTATTATAAGACTAAAGAATACCTTTACATATTCCTTACATCATTTAAGTAAAGTTAAAGTATATAAACCAGGGCAGAATTTGCTGATTTTTAAAAAAAATATATTTTATGTTTCATTTATGTTTTCTTCTTCTTTACATCTTAGTTTAACCTTTTTTCTGGAGGACCGTATTTAATCTATTTAACTATGTTTGTTGAAGGTCACGTGTGTGTGTTTGTGTAATCATTTGAGCCTTAAAAATATTTGAGGATGATAGGTCACCTATTCTCCTTTTCTTCATTGTGTGTGTGTATGCATTCACATGTTTGCATTTGCTTAAAATGTGTGTTTATGTGAATATAAATTGTGGCATATTTTTATTACCATTTGGGATATAAGTAATGACTTCTCATTAGTCTCCCAGTATACAGCAGTGGTTGGATTCTTTGGATTAAGGTGGTGCCCTCACCCTTCAAAGTTCCTTGAAAAGTTAAATGTAGTGGGAAACTGTCCACCTTACTATGGTGCTGGTGCATACAGGCCATATATTCATACAAAATAACAGTGATAGTGAATATGTATCGAAGACGATAGTATCCGGCATTGTGGCTAGAGAATTGTTCTAGGTAAAACCTGCATTTGGAGACATTCTGAATGTACTGTTATTCTTGATCCTAAACTAGGGCAGTGGTCCTCAACAAGGGGCAGTTTTGTTGCCTCCCTCCACCCAGGAGTATTTGGCAATGTCTGGAACATTATTGATGTGTAACTGGTGAGTGTTTCTGGGACTTAGAAGCTAGGGCTGCTGAATAACTCACAGCGCACAGGACAACCTCCCCCAAATTACCTGGTCCCATCCAAAATGTTTATAATGCTGTGGCTGAGAACCTGGGGCTGAGGTGATTTTACTTCATCCGATGAGGAGTGACTTGCAGTTAAGAGAGAAAGTGATGATTTCTTCTAGTGCTATGTTCAGCGGTGGTATTTATATACCCATATTCCTCAGGACATAACTGGCAAGTGAATCTCTACCCCTGGGAAAGTTTAGGTTTATGCCCTCTCAGTAAAAACCTAGGACAGTTATTTTTGGGCTACTTCTCTAGTCCTGGTCCACTCTACCAAAATCTTCCATTTCCCACCCTTTGACTGGTCAAGACGCCTTCATTCCATATGATCGGATTCAACCATTCAGTCAAAGTGAGAAAAGAATTTTAAGTTTTTAATTCCTTCTCTCTCAGAAGCTTCTGATTTCTTATGAAAATTTATTCATTCCTATTTTTATAGCAATACTGTGAACATCAAGTAGTTCCATTGAAGGATGGCAGACGTTATAATGTTTATATAGCTTTGCCATGTTAGTGTTCTTTACAGATAACACAGGAGAGTGATATTAAGTCATATTAGCTGAACTATTGTCATATGACTAAGTGGTTTGGTGAAGCCACGAGTCACCCTTAGGCGTGCCTTGATATAAATGCACACTATATTTATTCTACTACTAGACAGATACAAATAGAGCTTGCTTAAAACATATTAAGGAATTAATCTTTTCATTTTAGAAGTTATTCAAGACTTTTTTTTTCCTATTCTGCTTGAAGTACTTACTTGTTGATGTTTATCTCAGGGGTTTCTAGTAGGAAAGCTGTTAACTCTTTGAAGAAGTTTATTTCTGTTATTATAGTAGTGATTAGTGAAAATCCAAGTTGTATGTTCTCTGAAAGAATTTATTTCCATTAATTAATATGCTGCTAGGCAGGAGAGTGTTTGCTTTAAAATATTTTGTATTTTATTTTTGATTTTAAAATTCTATTAAAATTTTTATTTCATAAGGTATATAGTTCATGAGACTCTTGTAGCAGTGGTTTTCTAAGTGAGACCCTCAACTAGCAGCTGCGTGTTAGAATGCTAATTTTCAACCTGCTAAGTCCATCTCATACCTACAGAATCAGAAACTCAGGGTTAGACTGAGCGCAGTCTGTCTTTTATTGAGTCTCCCAGGTCATTCTAATACTTGCTCAAGTTTGGAAACTGTTCTACAGAGAGTCTCATTGAATTGACTTCACTTGATTTCAATGCAGTGCGTTTGTTCTTTAGGTGTTTCTCTTGTACCACGTTTTAAACCTGTGTTTTTTTGTGAGAAGATGAATTGTCCAAATCATTGATTGAACTCAGGTAGCATATATAAAGTGCTTAAGGAAAGACTTCTTAGGCAGATTTGAGAAATATTATTTCAAGGGATCAGGATAGGTATTTTTATAAATCACCATAAAATAAAGCCCTCAAGAGATTTATTTCAAAATCCTGCATTGTGAAAGTATAATTGTTTGCTACTCATGGGCTGCTAAGTTAAACAGACTTCTGAGGCATGAAATCAAGGAATAAAAAAAAGAAACCACATGCTCTCACAGTAACTTTTAAAATGGAAATTAGGGTGATGATAATAGATATTGAAGAGGAAGTATGCTAAAACTGTAACTATAAAGAAAAAAATATCTTACCATACACTCTGAAAGGTCATGGTGTAGTAGACGCATCGTATAAAGATGTATATACTACACACATACATATATATAGTGCTAAAAAGCAATTCTAGGTTTGTATACCTTTAGTACTATTATACTTGGCGATGGTTATTTTTAAAATATAATTTAATTAATATCATTGCTCTGGTTAATATTTCTATAATGACAATTGTCATTGAGATGATAGTCTGTTCCCTGTAATATAGGAGATAAAATAACATTAAATTTTCAAAGCTGTGCTAAATGGACCTTCCAAATCTTTGAGCCTTGCTTCTTATTGCACAAGCACTGCATGAATACTCTTTCGTTACAGGTGCTATATGTAAATGTGTTGTATTTAACTTTGTTGGTGTATTGATCTTAAATGTTAGTTTAGCTCATATGTTAGCCTTTTTTAGTGTTCGATTGTAAGATCCTAGGTACAGGGACCATTATCTCTAAAGTTTATTGTTTTTCTCAACAAGATTTGAACAAACCAGACTATTCATTAGTTTTATTAATAAGAATGGTTTAAACCCCACATTATGTCTTCTTCCCTTTTTCTCAGAGATTTATATGGCAGAGTAGGGTAATCTTACATGTTGTTAATTTGCTGTTTTTTCTTCACTGCTTCCAATTTTGGGATATCTAACCTCTATAAGTAAGTCTGTTAGTACTCAGTACTATTTTTGATACTAGTGTGTGTATAGGCAGGTAGAGAATTCAGAGAAGAGGAAAGATGTGGGAGGGGAGAGGAGGGAAGTAACAGAGAAATAATAATTAAAAGACTACATACAGTAAAGGCAGTAGCAATAAGAGCCTACAGAGTTTGGATTGATCTGTAGTTGCTTTGAAGTTATCTATGGTAAGGATAGTTTACTGCACAATGTATTTATCAGTAAGAAAATCAATATTTAGGATTTCTCCTTAATACATTTTAAATTAAAAAACTTTTAAAAAAGATTTTTGTTTATTTATGCATACAAGAGCTGGGGTGTAGGCCAGGGATACAGCGGCGAGTGGGGGTGAGAGGATTCATCAGAGACAGTGGGGAGCAGAACAGGAGGATTGACTGAAATATACTGCTGAGGGGAGCAGTGGGCGAGAAAGGAGAGGTCTGCTGTGCCATGTGGGTCAGCTCTCTGGCCGGCATTAGAACTGTGCTACAGTGGATGCCGATAGCTTCGTAGTGCTACGACTTAACCCCTTGTGCCTCCAGGGAGGCCCCTAACTTAAAAATTTTAAGTGACAACTCATTTACAAGATATAATTTGTATTTCAAAATTCAAATTCAAAGACTTATTTAATAACATTCAGTACTTTGAAAAATAATAAGCTCTTTTTAACTTAATTCTACCATTTATTATAAAAATATGGAAAATTCTAAAAAAAATTTGTAAGAAAATATATGAATCACCTATATGATTATGCCACTCAGAAATAATCATATTTAACATTTTGATACACTTGTCCTAGTTTATTTAAAATTAAAATTAACAGCACTTGTATTCTGCTTTACTATACTTTTAATCTAATATATTGCATGAAATTTTCCATGTCTTTAGCCTTCAAAATAATTTTAATAATTGTATATTTTGTCATGATTTTATTTAATTTTTTCATATTGTTAAACATTTAACTTAGCATTTTTCTTTAATATTATGAATTATTCAGTGAACCTTCCTGTTCATATATCTCTGCCTTTATAAATCTGTAAGTCTTTAGCTGTGCCTGATTATTTCCTTCCAGATTCTGAGATGGGGTATTACTCAGTCAGAGGTTATAGATGTTTTCAAGATTGTTAATGTGTATTGTCAGATTGTCAAATTGATCCAGATCCACTTTAACTTCCACTAGCAGTATGTAGTATTAAGGAATATAGTTATTTGTTATAATTACATTTAAAAATTATTGCATAAAATTTTTTAATTTATTTTTTAAGAGTTATTTAATTATTTGTGCATAGAAGAACTGGGGTGTAGGGCAGAGGTTGGGGGGGGCGTGGTGAGAGGATTCACCAGAGACAGAATGGGGAGCAAAACAGGCGGATTGACTGAAATACACTGGTGAGGGGAGCAGCGGGTGAGACAGGAGAGGTCTGCTGCGCCATGTGTGTTACCTCCTGGCTGGGGGTTGAATTCAGGCCCACTAGTGATAGGACTGAGGCTTAACCCCTACGCCACCAGGTTGGTCCACATAAAATTTTTTTAATTAAAAAAATAGAAATTATCGTCAATTTTCTTCATAAAAATATTTTATTCTGTTATATATTATTAAATGCCAGAATTCCTGTTGTTTTATAATATAGTTTAAATGGGATTAATTAGACTTTAGAAAAACTATACCTAGACTTTATGAAAATTAAGTATAATTTTGGTCAACTAATCTGTGACATAAGAGCAAAGGATATGCACTGGAACAAGCACAGTCTGTTCAATAAGTGGTGCTGGGAAAACTGGACTGCAGTATGCAAAAGAATGAAGCTAGAATACTGTCTCACAGCACACACAGAAATCAACTGAAAATGGATAAAAGACTTGAATGTAAGACCTGAAATCATAAAATATATGTACAAAAACGTAGGCAAAACATTCGATGACACACACCTCAGTAGCATCTTTGAGGACTCATCTCCAGAAGCAAAGAAAATGAAGAAGATAAACAGCTGGAACTACATCAAACTAAATAACAAATGGGACTACATCAAACTAAAAAGCTTCTGTACAGCAAAAGAGACAATAACCAAAATAAAGAGACATCTCACGAAATGGGAGAAAATATTTGCACACCATACAATTTATAAGGGACTACTATCAAAGATCTAGAAAGAGCTAACATAACTCAACAAAAACAAAACAAAAAACCCGGACAAAAAAAGGGCAGAAGAGCTAAAAAGATGCTTCTCCAAAGAAGAAATACAAAAATGGCCAACAACATATGAAAAAAATGTTCAATATCACTGATTATCAGGGAAATACAAATCAAAACCACAATGAGATACCACCTCACACCAAGTGAGAATGGCACATATTAAAAAAAACTGGTAACAATAAATGTTGGCGAGGATGCAGAGAAAAAGGAATCTATTTACATTGCTAGTGGGAATGCAAACTGGTCCAGCAACTATGGAAGAAGGCAGTGTGGAGAACTTTTAAAATACTAAAAATGGATCTACCATATAACTCAGCAATTCCACTCCTAGAAATTTTCTGAAGGACACAAAAACATTAATTTGAAAGGAAACCTGCACTCCTGTGTTAATTGCAGCACTGTTTACAACAGTCAAGATAAGGAAACAACAAATGCCCCAAAACAGATGAGTAGATCAAGAAGATGTGGTCCATACACACAATGGAATACTATTCAGTAATCAAAAAAGACAAACTTAACACCATTTGCAGCAACATGGTTGGAGCTGGAAGGGATTATGCTAAGCTAAATAAGTCAGAAGGAAAAAGAAAAATATCAAGTAATTTCACTTATAGGTGGAATATAAGGAAACCATACAAAGATAAACTGAAAACGACAAAACTTGCAGGCAGACCATAGATCTGAGGCATCCAGCAGGGTAAAGGGAGGGAGAGGGATCCTAACGGGGAGGGAAGAGCATAAGGGACTCTGGTAATGGTTCACAGGTGCTGTGGTGGTGGGAAATTTAAGGGACTACATCTGAGAGGAGAAATCAGATACACAAAAATGAACAATGACGTAAGGAAAAAAATTAATAATTTTGATTTTGAAAAAGAAAAAATAAATATAATTTGATAGAAAATTGTTAGCAGTAGGAGATTTGGAAATATGTAGTCCTTGGAATACACTGAGGGCCATGGGAATCGTGTTGTTATTGTAGGGATGCAGCTAAAAGCAAGAGAAAATGCATACTGAGAATATATTTTTCTACTATAGAAAAAACAAGTGTTTGCTGTTTCATATAAAGTTTTAAGCTTTGCAATTAGAGTGTAAGAGTTTAAAAATACTGCTTTGAAATTTGACTCTTTAGAGTCTTACTAAGATTAAGCCTCTAGCTTACTATGTTTATATTGGGTAGATTATCTGGTTTCCAGTTCTTATTTACCTTACCTGTTAAATGAAGATTAAAAACAGTTTCTTTTAAGGGTTATAAAATATAATACATGTAAAATACTTAGCAGAGTGTCTGGCAGTAGTTTATACCAAATAAATGCTGGTTATTCCATGGTAGATTTTGATTCATTTGTTTATTCAGCAGATATTTACTGAGCATGTGCAGTATATAGATACTTGTAGACGTTGAGTCTGTAGCCAGGAAACAAAGAAATCCTTAAATGGAGTTTATGTTGTAATTAGGGATTAGGGGATGAGGGGAGCTGATATTTTCTTGTAAAAGAGAGTAACGCAAACAAGATTTTTTAAAACTTGGAGTGACGATTTCATAATAATTAAGTTAGATAAAGAATAACTTCTCCTTTTGAAGGAGGATTACCTTGGCTCTTATTTTTTTTGTTTTGTGTTTAATTTTTATTCATTTGAAAAATGAATAAAATGCTTTCTCATGGCAAATTCAAACTACTAGAAAATAAAGCATCTGATTTTTACATGAATGTGTATTGAATTAATGGTATTTCTCTGAAAAAGGAGGAATTGTGCTGTTGAGAATTAAACAGCAGAGTACATGTATACTTTGAAATGAATTAATAGAAAGTATTAGTTTTATATATCTAATTTACACAACATGTTATAAAATTCATTCATAAATGAGAAAGAAATATATTATTTGTAAGAGTAATATTTGTTTTTAAAATTACTTAGGAAATAGTTTAGACTCTCTCCAAATTCCCAACCCCCATAAAAACACAATTGCAAGAGAATGTACTCATTATCTATGACTGCAAAACACATTATCCCCAAACCCAGCACTTAAAACAACACAAATTTATTACCTTAAAATTCTGTGGGTTCTGAAACTGGGTGTAATTTAGCTGTTTACTCTGGCTAAGAGGCTCATAGTTATCTGCTACATCAGTTGGTTGAAATCAAGATATCTGTTGAGGTGTGTTGGCCTGTGCTAGAATCATTTTAAGATTTCACTGAGGGAAGATCTGCTTCCAAACTCACTTAAGTGGTGGTTGGCAGAATTCATTTCCTCGTGGTTTGTTCAATCCAGGGGCCTCAGCTCCTTGCTCAGTTGGCTAGAGCCTCCCTCAGGTTTTGCTTCTCCACAGGCAACTTAAAGTGGGGCAACTGGCTTCCATCACATCAAGCAAGTGGAAGAGGAAAAGGTGGTAAACAAGATGGAAGCCAGAGTCTTCATGTGATCTAATTTCAGAAGTCACTTCTGTTCCATTTTGATGTTAGAAGTAAATCAGTAGGTTCAGCCCATACTTGAGGGAATTACAGAAATACATGAATAGCTGTCAGCAAGCTGCTCTTTGAAGACCATAGAAAACAACAGAATGAGCTTTGAATGTTAAAAAAGCTCTGCTGAACCATGCCTCCTGATAACTCAGCAAAAGTAATTTCATTTAAAAATGAGACACAGAATGGTAAAAGAAAAGTCCCAAAGTTATTATTAAGAGAGAGAGCGAGAGAAAGTTGCAAAATGACTTCTTGAAGACAGTGAATTGAATGCAAGGCAGGGGCATGTGCCCACAAAACAGGTAAGTACTCCAATCTCCTATTGAGAACAATCTGAAATAAATTAAGAAAACAAAATATGAAAGAAAAGCACCCACTAGAATTAGAAAATAGATGTAAAATCTAGGAAAGAATAGAAACAAAATATAAAATTTCAGGAATGAAATTTCTGATCCAGGAGAAATTCAAGAGTAAATAAGCATCATGGCTGAAAAGAGACAAAAGGTGAGAAATGAACAAGAAAATCTTAATCAACAAAGTGACTTGAAATGCATTTTGAAAGGGCATACTGTATACCAAGAATATTGACCCCAGAGCACTGACAGCTAATACAAATGCTAGTAAAATCAATGAGCTTTAAAGAGGAAAAATCCTTTGAGTACCAGGCACAAAAACTAAGTGACTAATAAAGGAAAGAAAATAAGACTGGCATTAGACTTTTCACAGCAGTGTATTATGCCAGAAGAAAATAGCCGTAACATATTTAAGATGCTTAAGGACAGGAAATTCGAGCCAAAGGGTACTGTGTGGATTTATATCCAAGGAAATGACTTTCATGTGTGAAGGCCTTGAGATACCTTTATTGATGCATGGGAAATTGAACTCTTGTTTTCATGAAAACTTGATTCTTCCTAAAGAATTTTACTAGTGAATAACAAAAATTACTAGCAAGATATAGACATTAATAATGGATTGGTTGTGACTAACTTTAGAATTTTCTCCTCTCTTAAAAATAATTACCTCCAGGGCTTCTTAGGTGGCCTAGGGGTTAAGTCTCAGCACTGACACCTCAGCAGCCTCAGTTGGATCCCAGCCAGGGAGCTGACCCACATGGCACAGCAGACCTCCTCTGTCTCCCCTGCTGCTCCCTGCTCTGTCTCTGGTGAATCCTCCCATCCTCCACACCTCTGGCCTACACCCCAGTTCTCTATGCATAAATAAATAAATAAATAAATAAATAAGTAAATAAGTAAATAAAAAAAAGAGGTGCCTTCAGTGGCTCAAAATTATCTCAAGTATTACATTATAAATGTCCACAATTTGGTTACATTCTTTTAATAGAACATCTTTGAACAGAAAAAAGTAATGGGCCTTTTTATTCATATTATTTCTGTTATAATGGTGTAACAATGGTTCCTGAAGCTTTGCTATATAAATCAGGGTTTCTCAATTGCAGCACTATTGACATTTTGGGCTGGGTAATTATCTTTTGTAGGGAGTATTCTGTGCATTGTAAGATAGATACCAATAACATATTGTTTTTGCTCTGACAACAAAATTATCTCTACATTGCCAGATGTACCTTAGAGGGCAAAATCATACATAGTGGAGAACCATTGCCTACAGAGAGTCTTGAATATTGCTATAGAGAACTTGTCAGTGTACCTCTGCAGTTGATAAACCATGAAGACCCAACTTTAAATTGTAATGGAAAGAAGGTCTAATCTAAGAAATTAATCTGAAGTTTATGATGCCATTATAAATAGGGCTCATAAGCTTTACTTTTGAAATGTGTGTTTATTTGGGTATTCATATATGTGTCTGTGTGTATTGTGTATACGGATACAATCAGACACAATCTGTAAGTAATTTTGTACTTAACTGGATTAATCCTAAAATTAAGTTAGGTGCAATATGCTACTTTCAGAGATGATAGTGTCATCGTAGAATATAACAAAATTTTGACTAATAAAATTTCAAAAATAAAGATAAATTTTAATCCTTAATTTTAAATTTAGCAAGTAATTTTTCAGTATTTTACATATTAACCCTCTGTATATTTTCAACATACTAAGTTTTACAAACATATCATCTTGATTGTAACTTTGCTACTTCTATCTAAGGACTTGGTTTACCAGGAAAGGCACCTTTTAGGTGCATATATTTGTAAATATAGCAGAAAGACACTTAGAAGTACCTGTTTATCTAAAGGTATAGCAATTCACTGTGCACATTAACATATTGAGTACACTTAGCTAAAGAAAATTGTTTAACCTATATTTCTCAAAGTTAATTAACCATGGAATCCTTTTCTGGTAGAATATCAGTTACAATCTTGAGGAACAAATATTTTGTGGGCCAGTTTTGAAATTACTACTCTAGTACAAGATGAAACACACTGCTTCTTCGGCAACTGTAAAATAACCAGTGGAGATAAAGTGTAAAAGGTATGAATGTAGAAATTGTAGAGAGTTAAAGGAAACATTTGAAGATGAGAGAGGGATGCCAGTAAATTTTTTTTTTTAACACTTCGTGTGCCGGTGCCCTTTAAATTTACCAGCCCTTGGGGCCGGCCATTTTCTGTGCCACCGCATGAATGGTATAAGCATTCAATAAAACACACACAGCTCCTGAACTACTGGATATATTTTAATGAAGTTTTAAATGCATAGAGATTATATACCAGAGTAATCAATTAGAGTGTGATATTGTTCAAAACATGTCCCTCTATGGAGTGGAACACAACAAAATCCACAAATAAAGCGGGTTTCACTTCTCTTTTTCTTGGCTGCACATACTCTACATGGTCTCTGAGGGATTTTCTTGCTCCCAGCACTAACTGTTTTCTCTACTTTATGCTTTTTCCTGTCCATTGAAAGTCTTCCTGGTGGGTCCATCTTAGGTGCACACCTTGTAGGAGAAATGTGAATGTTTTCTCTCATGTGTCTGAGATGGGCTCTTCTGGGCTCATGTCTAGCAATGAGATGGGCTCGTGTGTCTGAGATGGGCTCACCCAGTTTCTGGCTACTTCATTCAGGAATTTTTTATACATGATTTGTTTTCTATTGAGCTCTACATACACCCTAAAAGAATTGAATAGGGCACACTGCAACAAATACAGTACTGTCTTCTTTGACCACTTTGTGGTCTTTCTCATTATTGTGCAATATGACAGATATTGGTCCGCACGGTCTGCTCCCTTCATATACTTGTTGTATTCCCAGATGGACTCCGGCTTCCTTATTCTCTCTCCAGTTTTTCTGTCCCTCTTCTCAGATTCTAGGAGCCATGAAGAATGAATGGTAGAGATCGTGCAAACCTCTCGCTTGTCTTTCCAAATTTGCACGAGAACATCTTTTTTTCTTTGGAATGCTGACTGGCCTTTCTGTAGTTTCACAGATTTCAGACATTCAGGAAGACCTCTATGTACTCTGACTGTGCCACAGATTCTTGTTCGTTTTGGAGAAGTTTTTTGGCAATGCTTACACTATTACAATAGTTATCCATGTAAACATGGTGCCACAAACCTGATTTTGGCCCTAAAACTGACAGAATTGTGTCTTCCAACTTATTACCCTCACCGTTATAAATTTGCAAATTGCCAATATATCCAGTGATTGCTTCACATACCATATGCACTAATATTCCATGTTTTGTCAGCTTGGCTGGGTTGTATGTACGAAAAGATAGTCGTCCTCGCCATGGTATTACACCCTCGTCAAGTGACAGTTCCTGCCTAGGTTTGTAGACACTTGCAAATTTCTTTAGAAGGTTGTTCAAAACTGGTAAAACCTTGAACATCCTCCCTGAATTTTCTGAGACATCTTCATTATTTGAAAAATGCCATGCCTGCCATATTTGGCGGAACCTGTTTCCTTTGAAAATATAGGAGTTTCTGTTAGAGGGTCCAGTGTCCAGTAATCACTTATTCTGTCTTTGTGCACCTGCCCCATAAGGATAACCAAACCTAAATTTTTTTTTCATTTTTCCAGTGGTTATATTGTGCCACTTCAAACTTTTAGGTGATTCTTTATATTTCTGGGCATTTTGCTCATGATAACAATTTGATTCCTCCACCATCATCGAAAAGAGGTCATCCCCAATAAACAAACTAACTACGTCACTCACATATTTTGGATCATGTGGAGTAATTTTCACACCTGGTGTGCCAGCAAATGTTTCTAAAGCAGGAATAATGTCGTTGTCCGACCAAAATAAAACATCACCACTCGTCGTGTTAGTCACACCGTTACTGTCATCAACTTCAGAATCTCTGGAATACTGCAAAGATAGAGCACAAACAGTTTTCTTGGTAATTATTATATCTTCATCACTGTCACTAGGCATTTCATTATCGTTTTCCTCAGAACTTCCATCAGTTCCTTCACAACTTGGGACATCAGACTAATTATCGGCAAAACTTCGTTTAAAATTTCATTTTTGCTCATTCCCCTTCTGTTCTCAGCAGCCACTATTGCGTAATGGTAACAATAAATGTCACAGGTTAAAAAAACTAATCTCTCTCATAAAACACCTTACACTTTCACCAAAACAATGTGTAAAGCTTCTAGATTGAGTACAATCAAAGAAATAGCTCCTAATAGTTCCAAATAAATCCACCGTGGTGTGAAAAACCGGAGACTAGATGAACAAGTATAAATGCGTGAGCGGCCACCTGATACTGTTGACAAAAACACGTACCAATATGTGAGCGGACCACAAGGTGTTAAAAGGGTGTAAGTACGTTTATAAAGATGACTTGTGAGAGGGCAATAAATTGAAATTATAGAACTGAAGGATTTTGTCATATGATACATTAGTTCTTTTATAAAATGCATAGCTTGTCATGAGATACAGATTTCAGCAGAACTAGAAAGTATATTGTAGAGTTTAGATATTAATAATATTAACTTTATTTGTCATTTTGTGAGAAAGTGAATTATCCATTCCATGCATTTATTATTTGTGTGTATATGTGTTCAGTGATTTTGTGTATGATTTTAGCATTCTTGATTCATTCAGAAGCAACCTTTTTTAGACAGCTCCTTTACAAACAAATGTTACTTAATACAGTCAGAATTGTCAGTAATTTCATCCCTTTTTCAGGTGTGGAACTGTGGCTTTAAAAGGTTGTGACTTACCTAATAACATAAAAATAGTCATTTGAGAAGCTAGTACTTGGAGTCTAGATCTTCTCACGATAAGGAATGATCTAATTATGAGTAAACAGTTAAAATTTGAAATGAGCATAACAAACCTTATTCTAACTGGAGAATTTCCTTTAAGTTTTTCAGGCTGTTAGCTGGTGTCCTTGAGTTCTTAGGCCAGAATGAAGGTGATGGAGGACAAGACCAAGGCAGTGAACTAGAGAGATGGAAACACTAGAGTGCTTTAAAGCTAAATACACTGAAACTCTGTTTCTGTCACATAGTTAAGTTTTGACCTTTGGTAAATTTACTAAGGTAGTCCTCAGTTTTCTAACTTAGTAAGTGGTTTTAATAATAACTACCTCATAGTAATTGTTTCACAATCATAACTAATGTCATCAGCATCATCATTAATAATGCTGAGAGCACATAGTTGTAATTGAGTTTATTAGTGGCCCACAAATCTTTGCCTCTTCCCCTCATATGAGTGAGAATTATTTTTTACCTGCTAATTTATGTTTTGTTTTGGTTTTGTAAGTAAATATTCTGATGTTTCCGCTGCCAGACTGCCTTCTCTACCTGCTAATTTATCTGACAGCAAAGAGCAATGATATATGATTCTGAAGGCCTAAAAGGGCCTTGGGTTAGTGGGAAATAACCTTAGACATATTTGCAGTACTTAGTGCTTCTATTTTATTATCATTAAGATAGAATATCCAAATATGAAGATCCAGTGAGATAATGGATGTTAATATTCTTTGTATAATATAGAGAGAGCCATGAGAATTAAACTATTTCAAAAAAACACTGAACAGCTACTGTCACAGCTCTGTGGGTGGCAAAATTTGTACAACTGTAATCCTTTGTAACTATATACCAAGCAATTCATATTTATAACTATAATTTAACTGAATAGTTTTTCTACAAAATGCAACTCTTCTATGTCTAATTCATCATCAGTGAAAAGGCTCCTTGGATCCTTGTGGTTACTTAAAGTAAGAAAAATCTAGGTTGAAGTAAAGAATCTTTGAGAAAGATTTGAGTGGTAAAGAAAGGGGCAAAGGGGAGGATTAATCCATACTCTTTAAAACAAATCTTTGAAATTAGTATTGCCCTATAAAATACGTAAGCATCGGTAATACAGGCACAGATAGTACTTTCCTGATCTTTTATCCCACAGATCATAGACAAAAGGGAGTAGCTATGTTAAGGGAAAGGCTTCTGAAAGGGACAAGAAGTCAAGGATGTAGAGAGAGCAGTCTTTCCAAGAGAAGACAGCAGTGTCATTCATTTGCATAGTGCTTATGAATTTAGCAAATTGTTCCTGAAGTTTGTATTATTTCATTTAATTTTTACTGTACTGTGAAGTGTTCAGAGTATTCCTTGCATTATTCATTGTTGGGCAAATGAAGGTGCTAAGTTTTAAAAAATAATACAGGTTTAGTTTTTAAACCTGTAATTATAGAAAACAGTGAATTTGGTACATCCCCAATTCCTGATTCACTAGTATGCACATAAAATAATATCTTTGCTGTAATGCTCTTGTCAATCTTTAGTTTAAAATTTTTTTCATGTTGCCTATAATATGTACTTTTCTCTCTTTAAAATGGAAAAATTTCAAGTGGATAGACAGTATAAAACAAGGCCTTTAATATATATTATCCTGATTAAGCTTTAGTCATGATGGGGTGTACATTATCCTCAGCATTTTACTTATATAGTCAAAGTCACATAACTTTTAAGGGATAATGTTAGAATTTGAAATAAGATTAAAATTGTTCTGAAGTTTTCTGTTCATTTTTCTCAACCTTGCCTATTAGAATTTATTTTCATACTCCTTGTTTTTCTAATCCAAGAAGCATTTGTAATATAGACTCACCATTTAAATTTCAAACTTTAACAAATGTAGCTGACTTTATCCATTACTTTGTTAGATTATTAACATTGAGACCATTAACATAATACTGGCAGTCACTACTTACATGCCTAACACAATGTACTCAGCTCAATGCACAGTCTCCTGTATAGTAATCTTAGGTAGCTTTTATCTTTATTTTACTTATGAAGAAAGTGAGGATAAATTATCAAGCTTGTTTGTTTTTAACCTCGAGGCTATATAGCTAATAAATAGCAGCTTTAGGATTCAGATCTGTGTTTGAGTAACCTCATAACCCAAACTTACCTTGTATTTCAGCATATGCTTGTATCCTGAATATGTCTGCATTTTAATAGAGAAGTTTATGAAATCTTCCAGAAAATATGCTATATGAAAATTTGTGGCTTTTTTTCTCATAACAGTGTCTTCCTGGGTAATTCTTTAAAGTAGTTCTCGAAATAATTGTGAATGATTTTATACACACACACACACACACACACACACACACACACACACACGCAGCCCCTATAATATTATGCCAGGGAAATGAAATGATTAAGGAAAAGAATTATAGTTCTTAGGCGCTAGAACAATAGAACCTTCTCTTATAAATCTTTTCATGTGAAATACTTCTTGATTAAGAGCTATAAATTAGAGCACTAACTCCATTTGTACTATAACGCTTGAGTTTATTCAGTTTTAATAAGATAATAAAGCTGCTTTTATGATCAGGAAAACCTAGGGGAAAAGACTAAACTTTTCTTAAAGCTAATATTTGCTTCCTTGAGTATTAATGTACAGGAATATGAACAGTCTTATTACTATGGTTCCTTTTGAGAAAAAAAATCTCATCGGCTTCAGAAATATTTTATATACCTTAAAAAGTCACCAGTAATTTTCTTAAGGGTTCCTGAATATTTATTTATGTAATAAAAAAGAAAACAATAAATTTAGAGTTACTATATGATATACCTATACTTACTGTCTAGAATGGTTTCATTAATAATACTCATGAGGGTCAAGCATTGTCTACAGATAAATCTAATGGATGTCTTTATGCCCAGATGTCTCTTTCTAGTGATACCTGGAAGAAGAAGATTGAATTGATTCATGCCATCAGAAATTTCCTTCTATTTCAATAGTGTTACTGGAGCAATACCAAGATTCATGCTTTTATGTATTTCTTCCTACCTCTCTATTAAAGAGGTCTCCTGTGTTATCAGCAACAACCAACTAACTATAGTACCTTTCTAAAACATTTAAAACAAAGGCATGTAGAGGAAATTCTTATTGATATGTTTTATTGGAAACTTCTCTTTATTCTTTTTCTCCCTTAGAGCATGGGTGCTTATAATACATTGTGAAAAATTCCAAGGGAAATCCTTTGTGTTCTCCAAACTGAATGTTTTATAGCATCAACTTTTTTTTTTTAGCAATGAGAAAAGATTGTAATTTACAGCATATAAAAGAAGAAAAAGTTAAAATTTATAGCATATTGTGGTCTGTTTTGTTTGAGAACCTTCTTTAAAAATATACACTTAAAGGGGCCTCCTTGGTGGCACAGGGGTTAAAGTCTCAGCGCTGTCAAACTATCACCAGCCACTGAGGCATGAGTTTGATCCCCCCCTGCCAGAGAGCTAACCCAGAGGGCGCTGCAAACCTCTCCTGTCTTGCACACTGCTCCCCTCCTCAGCAGTGTATTTCAGTAGATCTGCCTGTTCTACTCCCCACTCTGTCTCTGGTGAATTGGCTCAAACCCCCCCCCCCCCGCCCTCTGGCCTACACTGCGGTTCCTGTATGCATAAACAAATAAAAATAATAAATCTTAGAAAAGCATTATATCCATTTAAAAAAAATTCACTTAAAGGCAATCTTTCATGAGACTCTAGAGCAACAGTCACCTATCTCAAACAGTTCCCTTTTAAGAAAAAACTGTATATCAAAGTTTTCCTTTCTACAGACAATTAACATACCTTGTTAATGTAATTATTCTGTTCTTTGCTCTCAGTCAGTGCTGTTAAATTGATACTCATGCAAGCCTGTTAAACTATTATTCATTCATTGAACAATTATTTATCAAATACCTACTACAAAATTGAAAGCAGTGAATAAGTTTATGGGTTCTATAAATAGATCACCTATGTTAAAATTCTGGCTCTCAAACTCACTATCTTAATTTCCTTATCTGTAAAATATTAGTTGAAAATATGACTATCTTATATGCCAAGTAGAATTCTGTCTTTCTTAATCACCACCCTTCTTTACTCCAGAAGTGGTGGTATAATATTGATTTTTTTATTTGCCCTAGTGAAAGACTGGTGTGTTTTGGATTACATTTGTTAGGAAATGGTATCTCAGTATGTATTCTCTAATTTAAATATGTCTATTAGAGTAAACTTGATATTTATTTCACTCATCTGTATCTTTATTAATTTTTTTATTTGTCTGAACTATAAATAAGTATAGTGGATTTATAAATTTCTGTGTTATTCTAACACCTTTTTTGCTTTCAATATTTTAAGGTTATTTTCTGATTGCATACAAGTTTAGCTTGTATCTTTCTGATGAGTTGAACCTTCATATCATTATATGGTAATCCTCCTTAAACCAAATAATATGTTTTAAATCTATTATGTTTCTTACTGACCTACCAACTCCCAGTTTATATAATTAGACTACAACTGGTATAACTTTGAAATTTTCTCTATACTTAAGAATTACATATCTTATAAATAATGTCTGCTTTGTTGTTTTTTTTAAAAGATTTATTTATTTATGCATACAAGCTGGGGTACAGGCCAGAGGCGTGGGGCGGCGACAGTGTTCACCAGAGACAGAGTGGGGAGCGGAACAGGCAGATGGACGGAAACACTCTGCTTAGGGCAGCAGCGGGCGAGGCAGGAGAGCTCTGCCGCGCCATATGGGAATCTCCCTGGCCAGGTGTCGAACTCACGTTGCCGTTGCCAACAGCTCCATAGCGCTGCGCTTAACCGCTGCGCCACCAGGGAGGCCCTTACTTTGTTTTTTAATCCAATCTTTTTACTTGGCTGTAAACTTTCAAATTCACTACTAATCATTTTCATTATTTGTGATTACCGGTATGTTTGGGCTTACTTAAATTGTTTGTCCTGTTTTTTTCCATGTGACTTTTTAAGATACTTTAATGTGTACTTTGGGTGTTTTTGTTTTTGTTTTTAACTCCATTTACAAATGTGATTTAGAAATTGTATGTGCTGCTTCTGTTATTTTTAGAGGCTTCCCTTGTCATATGAATTAACAGCCTTAAGTTGTTACCTCATTTGCTCTTGAACAATAAAGGGATCTTTTTACCTTTTCATACTGGTTATCTCTCTCCAGATCTTTGATTATACTGGTCAACAGTGAGATCATTACTGACTTAAAAAGGCCCTAATCTGTTGTATCTTGAACATGTATATAACCCTGAAAATTTTTTATTAGCTCTTATGTTATAGATATTTCATATAATTCATTTTATATGTTTCACCGTGAAAATTTATCCAGTAGGACTGCAACAACATCCTAAATCAGCCTAGAATGATGTAATATTGCATCGCATTGCATAATACCATCATGTACACATCATCCAGAGCTGATTGCATCATTTTCTGATCCAATGCAGTACTACTGCCAGGCAGCTGCTGAAGTAAGCTGACATCAGCAGTGCACTATAGAAAGCCCTGTCAGAAAGGTTGAGCATTGAAAATATTTCAGACTTTGTACGAGACAGTTTAAGTTACTGTTATTATTTATCCATTTAGGCACAGTATAGAACAGTAATGCCTGGAAAGTGCGTTAATAGCTTGGACAATTTCTGCTCTATTTGTGGGGAAGTGACATTTGCCAACCAGAAGAAAAGTATCACTTCTCAAGTGAAGAAGGCTATCTTGACTTCGGATGCAAGGTTGGTGACCAAGACAAGCCTTGGGCCCCACATCTATGCTGTGCTACATGTACAACACAGCTTTCACAGTGGTGAAATGACAAAAGACCATCAGTGCCCTTTGCAGTCCCCATGGTGTGGAGAGAGCCAAGCAGCCACATCAAAAGACTATTACTTCTGCTTGGTTCCTCCTTTTTCTGGTGGAATAATGAAGCGAAATAAGTCAAGAATAGTCTACCCCAACATTCCATCTGCATTGAGACCAGTTCCACATGGTGAGGGACTTCCTAGTCCAGAACCTCCAGCAGAATAGTCTCTTGATTCATCTGATGAGGACAAGGGTGAGCCGACCTGTTCTTCTCCTGTTCCATCAGCATGCAGTGATTCAGATTTTCACTGTGGTGCATCATCAACCCCACACAGACTAACACAGGAAGAACTAAATGACCTGGCTCGTGATTTGGACTGATC
>PVIJ01016116.1:0-33850 GCA_004024925.1 Scalopus aquaticus
GCCCCCGCCCCTGGGACTTTTTACCCTGCATAGATAAAAACCCTCCTCCCAAACCCTCTTCCCTATCCGCAGGACACAACTTCACAAACCCCTGCCTGGGATCTGTGAACCTTGCCTAGGAATTACTAATAAAGGCCTTCCTATCTTACATTCCTCTCTGCCATTTTCTGTCACTTGACCTTACACTTACATCAACCACTTCCTGCCATCAAATTACACTGCTTCCCTTTTGGAAAATTCCAATTTGACTCTTGTAACAGTGTCCTCTTCCCTTCAGCCCTTCTAATGAAACAGCTATCTCATACAGGCCCTCCCTTTAAGATCTTTAACAATCTCCATAGTGCCACAACCAGCTACCACATCTCTATCCCCATTCTCCCTTTTGAAAGAACTTTTAACTTCAGTAACACCACTTCCCTACTATTTTACTGAAAACTCAATTTCCTATGCTGGCTTTTCCCCCTACATAATCCCTCTTTTATTTGTCCTTGAACACCCATAGCCCCTGGCTTTTGTGTCTATATTCTTGACCTTGTCCCTTCAACTCTACACTGCTGCTACCCACTTGCTCTATCTACTTGGATTTCTAACAAGACTCAAAGTGTCTTAAATAAATGTCTGGCCCCCACAAAACCCATTTTTCTTCTTCCCCTCTTCAGTGTCGTGCACCCATCACTCATACCTGAGAGTAATCCTTGATTAGCCACTACGCCATGTCCAGTTGTTGAGGCGCCGGAAGACTCAGGGAGCAGGTTCTTCATGGAGCTGCACAGACGGGTCTAAAGGGAGGGAGTTCTGGAGCCCTCGGTTTTTTAGGCTTTTAATGGTCTCTTCTAGAAAGGCAAGCAGGTACAGGGCAGGCAACAGATCGGGGGGCCGGTAGGCCTCCCAGCCACCAGGAAATCTTCACTTTTTCGGCTCTCCGGTGTCGTCTAGTGGCCTCTGCTGCACCCTGAACGGTCCTCTGCTCACGCTCTGTTCGCGCTGCTGCTGCTGCTGCTGCTTACAAGCCCAGTCTCTGGCTCAGGTGCGCCCACTCGCACAGGCCCACACCCTACTCCAGGTGTCTGCCATCAGGCATGCATGTAGGCCTGCAGAGGTCTATCCTTGATGGGAGGGCAGAAAAACCTGATAATTGTCTCGTTTACCCTACACCAGTACCTTTCAGCAGCATTTGTCAACATTTCCAAGATAATTCCAAAATTTTCTCTGCTTTCCTTCACTGCTCTTTAACTTTTTCCTAAGCTGTTGGGGAAGAAAAACCTCTCAACATTTTTCTGCTTTCTTGTTCCCCTAACAATGCAGAATGATCTTCTAAACAAAATCCCATTAAGTCACTTTGTTTAAACTCCTGATTTCCCATCATAGTTTTAAAAAAAACCAACTGTAGGGTAAGTGGAAATTTTCAGTTTTTCTGCCCTCCCACCATTCACATCCATGATCAACACCTGTGGTCTTACAGCTGTGCCTGATGGCGGCGCCTGGAGTAGGGCGTGGGTGTACATAAGTGGGCGCACCTGAGCCGAGCCTCTATAAGGGCGAGGTAGCAGAGGACTGGGAGGCAGAGGATTATTCGATGGAATGCAATGGAGACCAGTGCAGAGATCATGAGAGAATGCCAGAAAGCTCAGAGAGAATGAAGATTTGTGGGAGGTCTAGGAGGCCTGCCAGCCTCCCAGCCCCCAGACCCCCCTGCCTGCCCCACACCTGGCTGCCTCACTACAAATGATGTAGAAAGATCATTAAAAGCTTGAAAAAGCCACTGAGGCCTCCAGGACCCCTCCTTTCCCCGTCTGCCTGGATCATAGGAAACCTGCTCTGTGCCTTGCTGGTCCTACACCAGCCCACAAACTCTGGGTTTTTAAATGATGGATTATAGACCTATACCCTGCTTACCTCTCTCCAACCTCATCACCTTCCCACTTTGTCTCCTCTTGTGTACCACTCTCCTTCTTAAAACACCCCAAGTTCACTCTTTCTTTGGGAGCATTGTTCTCACTGGTGCCTTTACATGGACTGAGAGGCCTTCCCATCTACTAGTCACATCACCCAGTTTTATTTTCACCAATGTATTTATCACTAGTTGCTGTTTTTTGTCAGGACTTCTCATTGCTCAACGCCTTGCTCACTACCCTTGTATCTAAAACAGTGCCTAGCTCATTGGCACCCTAGTGTTTATTGATATGCACGACCTTGTCAAATTAAACCAAACATTTCATATCCCAGGGGAGATATTTATAGCCAATTCTTCCTCTTAGGTCAGCTAGGACTACTTTATAAAAAAGGGGGGGGAGCAATTTCTAATGGCTTGCTCTTTAGACATAACAAGGCCTTGTCCTTTATATGAAGGACATTCTTGTAGCAATCACAGGTGAAGAAAATGCTTTCATTTTACCTAACTTACAAACACATTTCAACACATCATTCTATTATCTTTATTTATAACTTAATATAACATGCCTTTTTAGGTACCATCATCAATAAAGAATAAGAAAATATTTTGGAAAGGGTCCTCCAATCTACCAAGGCATGAGAAATGTCAGACTCTCTGGACTCCTGTAGACATAGTCCATACAGCTAATGTTTAATGATTAAACTTTCCCAACATGTGTATTCCAGAACAAACAGATCAGTAGGTCCTGGCAAGCCTATAAAGAGAAGAGATGTTAGCTACAACCACAAGTCCCATTTTTTAAAGTGTGTGTGTGGTTTGATTAATATCTGACTCCAACAGATGGTAAATTCTGAGGACAGATGATTTCCATATTGTTCATGCTTATATCCTGGAATAGCTGTCCCTCAACTATTTCTTGAACATGTCAATTTATCAAATTAATCCTGGCCCTCAAAATAACTATCATGTTAAATGACCAAAGCATATGGGGATTAAAAGATTTGGCTGAAGAAACAGGCCACAGGGCCTGACTTGAGGTAGACTGGTTATTCAGTAAATACCACAGTGTCTACAGCTACTAAAAACAAGTTATCCTCCATACTTACATAGTTTAAAGTAAGTAGAGGCAAGTAACATAGAATGGACTTGAACAAGGGGTTATGACCTCGTTTCTGCTGTCACTTACTCCATCTTAGCCTCCAGCTGCTGTACCAATTGTTTGTCCACGTGATGACAGAACAGGGGAAGAAGGTTGCTAGGAACAGTTAGGGGTTCTGCCAGAGAAGCTGTAGGCACTTGAGCCATCTCCCAAGCGATCAAAATCACCATGTCTGTCCTGGAGAGAGAGACACATTAGTATTTGTATATATGCAGGAAAGACCTCTAAGGTCAACCCTATACTACCAACCATATTACCCCTGTGCACATAACAATTAGTTGTAACATTTGCATATTTGCTATGTGTGGGTCAATGCTTAGTGCTTTACATACCTTATTTAATCTTAAGAGCTCTTAAATCATTAGTACCATCATTCCTAGATCCCCAGTTTATAGATGAGGAAAATTGGTGAAGAGAAATGAACAGACATGCCCCAAAGGTACATTGCTAGTAAGTGACAGAGCCAAATTCAAACTTAGGTCTGTTTGACTCCCTTTAATTACTCTGTTGCATGGCCTCTCATGGAAAACCAGCAGTCTGAAGCACTATAGTGGAAGGGGAAGACAGAACAGCTGCAACTCTGCTATTTCTCCATCCTCCCCAATGCTTCGAATACAGCACCCAAAAATCTCATATCACTCAGCCTACACATCCCAGAGGTACTGAAGTAGTATCTATAAGGCCTTAATAATCTTACCAAGGGGTATGATCACTGTTAGGTTCCTTGATAGAATCCAGGGCTATCAGCTGTTCTCCATGACTCAGCAGGGCATAGAGCAAAGATATTCCAAACTGCAAGTGACAAGAGTATTCAGAGTAAAAGGAGCCCACCTGAGGCATTTGTTGTTTCCCTGACCCTCTGTATCCCCAACTAAAGGGTAAGTTCACATGTACAAATGGCATCTGACACCCATAAATTGTTGGGTTTGACACTGTCCAGAGAACTCTTTCAAGGCAATTCCTGCTCTGAACTTTCCAGAAGATTCTTCTGGGGAGCTGAGTAAATGCATAGTTGGAGGCTCTTCTCCTGGAGTCAATCTGGAATAAGCCCAGGAATAGAATGCAGGTAGTTCATATATCCCACTTTAAGAAGCATTGCTTTAGGCAGAAATCTTCGAGAGGATAGACAATTCACAAGACAATTCACTGGGATATTAGAAGACATAAGAACTTCAGTCATTATCTTTTAAAGCTTTCTTTTATCTATTATGTACCAAGTAGGACAGCATTATTTACAAATACATGAGTGTCATGGTTCTGAATTTACTAACGGGGATATACAATCAGAAAGTTTGGTGACCTCTGCTCTAGAGGTCTGAGTCTACCAGCATCAAAGAACCTAGAAAAACAAATGCATGGGCGACAACCCAGGTCTACTGAATACGTCTCTGGGATGGGACCATGGAACTGATTTCAATAAGCTCTCCAGGTGATCCTAGTGCTCACTAGAAGTTGAGGAGCACTGCAGAGGGTACGGTGGAGATGAGGGCATTCGTTTGCAAGTGACACACTCTGTAAGACATCTGGGATGTTACCTGATTTTGAAGCACCACAGTGATGGGCCGCTCTGAGGATCCAGGTGGTAGCAGCGTTAGTCCCTGAAGTGCTTGGAGAAGCTCCTGGAAGGTCAAGTGACTGACACATTTACCTAGAGGCTTGAACAACATTTGTAGGGCCTGCAAAAGGTCAGTAAGCACCTCTCAGCCACCACCACAACTCTACCCTCTCCTACCTAGCTTCCAACCCTTTTGTTGCTCACCTACCTTTAATACCTTCTTGGTCCTTACTTTCAAGGTCTATCACTACTCATATCTCTCCATCCCTAACACTGATCTTTCAATACCCACCTATTCGAGGATGCCTTTCTCTAAGAAAGGTAGATAGGGGTGCTCTGTTAATCAAGGGGTCCTTCTCAAGTCGCCATAGCACACACCTGTGCAACCATACAGCTGTGTCTGTTCATTGTATCTGCGATGATCAGCTATTTCTATAGTAGTTTTTTCTGCTAACTCCCTCCTATGAGGGTGATAGGGTCAGCATCCCTCACGACCCAGCAGCTTTTCTGGAATCTCTTGGGGGCTGGGGAGTAGAGAGGAGAGCCCTCATCCACTCACAAAGCTATGCCCTTCTCCATTCAGTGCCACACTACCTGGTCAGCCACATCCCTCCTGATCAGAAAGGGCAGATGTTGGGTGATAACCAGAAGAAGGCTAACAGCCCGATCCTGGGGCAGAAAGGGGAGCAGACGCGCCACTAGGATTTTCCCCTTCCTCATGGAGAGCACCTGCAGAAAGCCATCTTCTGCCTCTCTACAAGCAAAAGGGGAGAGCATTTTTAAGTCTCTGTAGAGGGCAACATCCCAGAAAAGAGAAACAAAGCAATGTCTTTGCTGATCCTTCTCTTCTTGGGCTGAGGTGTGACCCTCCCACACTCACTCCAGATTATTCTGTTCCTGGGTCTTTAAAGCCTGGAAGAGTTTCTCAACCTGGTTTCTCTGCTGCTTGTGGTAGCAAGGTTGTGGAGGTCTATCCTTCTGACTCTCTTCTATCTCCAGTAATTGAAGAAACATCTAGGAATTCAAGGGTGGGAAAAAGAGGTAAACTTGAATAATAGATGACTCTCAAGCACAAGTTAGAAACATCTCTATGGTGCTACCTCACCTTCTCAATCCGGTACAGTGCCCGAAGCCTCTGGCTGCTCGCAGCTCCCACCTCCTAGGAGAAAAAGTCACCTGCCTTCAGCCATTGGATGCTTAACAGCAGCAACCCAGGCCCAGGCAAGCTGAAGGCTGAAACGTAAAGGCGAGACACAAAGTCTGATCATACTTCTTCCTCACTCTTAGGTTACAATATGAACTCAATAGTGAGTGCTCCAAACCCTTCTCCAAAACAGGAGAGAACGAAGTTTCGGAAGATAGCGCTGCTTTCTACCTGCTCTTGAGTTCCATGAGGCACAGCATCAATAGCTCGTCGAGGGCTAAAACACGTTGACACAGCAACTTGGCCCAGGGACCCCTCAATTCGAACCACTGCATGAAAGGAATTAAGACAGGCATTCTCCCCTCCCTTCCGACCCATTGTTCACCCATATGTCCAGCCCAACCCAGAAGGTCCGTCCTGGCCCTACCTGACTCGTAAGCCTCTGCCTTCTGAATGTAAGGTGTTACCAGCTTGAGGGGTTCAACCTTGCTCCTTTGTCCAAGTAGCTCTTTATCTGCCTGCTTCTTCTCTAGTTTCTGATAATATTCCTGAGAGTCCACGGGACAGAAAAAGGACATTTAACTTCTCAAATTTAAAATTAAGTTTCTCAAGTATAGCTTCTTTGTCTGCCTCTTCCTACAGCAATCATTCCAAAAACAGTGTTGGCCCAGTTGGCCCGTCTAGCATTCATGTGCTAAAGCACCTTTAGTACCCTGGACCTCATGCATCTGTCTTGGGGGGTCCCCAAGGTACTTCCAGTTCTGCCGGAAAGGTAGAGAGCAAAGTAGAGAGGCAGAAAGCAAGCATGTTAAAGCATCTGCAACCTTCCTGCAGTCCTTATTTCCAAGTTACACAGTGAATACCACCTATCTTTCCCCCACCCCCACTTTAATGATGTGATCCTACCTCTGCTTTCCAAATCATTACTTGGTGGCAATGAAAACCATCAAGTAGCTTGAAGTACCAAAACACCACTAGGGATGCATTTGTCAGTTGGCCTCCAAGACAGTTTTATACTTCTGAGGGTTTGTTCAATAGCTCTATCTTTTAAAGAAATCTGTGAAACCCCCAAGCTAAAAATAAAGCCACTGTCTGGGAGAACTTGAATCAAGTTCTGTCATTTAGGAGAAATGCCCAAGAAGCATGACTATGAATCTATCTCATTTTCAGTGATCCTGACAAAGAGGGGGGATTTCAGTGAACAGGATACTAAGAGTTAATGTGCCAAATACAGACAGTCCTCATTGTAGAAACCATTTCTCAGAAACAAATAACCCCCATCAGACACTCACATGCAGAAACTCCTGTTTCCTGTATGTGCTTGGGGAATTGTAAATAATCCCATTTGGCTAGAATCCTGTTTGGTCGAAGCGTAGGAAAATACAGGGGGATGAGCTTGGAATGTCAACTTTATAAACATGGTCCCTTCTCCTGCCTCTCCCACCTGAATGGATATGGTTCCTATGAGCTGAAGAGAGGAGTTCCCCATCTGACCCCAAGGTCAGAGGTTTGGAAGAGTACCAGGCTCACCTGGTAGTAATAGTCGTCCAGGTGGGGATTCTCACTCTGCAGCTGAGCCATCAGCACTTTTATCACCCAGTCCTTCTCTTTCGGGGTCATGATGTTATCATAGGGGTCTGGCTGCTGAGACCAGGGCTTCTTGGCTGGGGGACTTCAAGCCAGAAGGAGCTTCCCTTTAGGCTACCCACCTCTACCACAGTGAACTCCCCAAGAAGTGGTAAGCAGGGGGTTGGGCTGTTTGGGAAGGATGGGAAAGAATGCAGAGGTGGGCAACAAAATGAGTCTTAACTCTGCAGGGACTTTGTAGGAGAGGCCTAGTCACAGGGGAAATCCCACCATGCACACCGGCTTCCCTCAACTCTGCTCCTGTGCAGGCTTTACCTTGGTGTTCGATTATGCTGCTGCTGCTGCAATATCCGTTGGTGGAGAGGGTGGAGCTGGATCAGGTGACTGGGAAGACTTAGAAAGAAACATGGGCTGGGCAATGAAAGGTCAGCTCCCTATCACCTCCATTCAGTTAGCCTCTGGTAACCTTAGCAGGGCATTAAGGGAATCCTATCTTTGTTTATGTGCCTCCCCAAATTCAGGCAATTGATACATTATAATCCTAGCTTAATGGGGCTCATATTCCCTCCAAGATATAGTCCTACAATCTGGCTGCAGTACATCTTTTGGCCTGGTTATGGGTAGTTCTGAATTTTAGTGCTCAGTTCTGCTATGCCAGTTCTTTTTCGACTTTGGGCCTTCATGTCCTCATCTGTGAGGGAGAAGGGTTGGACTCTGCTTCAGATGTCTCTTAGGTTGTGGAAGCTGGCAGATGGCCTCTAACACTCCGTAGCCACCTTCTGAGACCTCAGCCTATCCTGGATGCTGGGGTGCTTGGCACCTACAACCAGTACCTGAACCTAGGATGCCATGAGGTCGGCGAGCTGCAGAATAGAGTTGGGTCTGGCGAGGGCATTTGAGGTCCAAAGTGCTGGGCTGGAGAGCTGGCTCTGGGAACCGAGGGCAGGAAAGGAACTGGCAACAGGTAATCTAGGGTCTGAGAGGAGAGTAAAAAGTCTGGGAGAAAGGCATCACCCACCACCAAAAGGCTGCACTTGCAGCTGGTGCCCTTCCTGCTCTGTATATTCACCTGCCTTTTTTTTTTTTTAAGATTTATTTATTTTTGCGTACAAGCTGGGGTACAGGCCAGAGGCGTGGGGCAGCAAGAGGGTTCACCAGAGACAGAGTGGGGAGCAGAACAGGCAGATACACTGAGGTACACTGCTAAGGGGAGCAGTGGGTGAGGCAGAAGAGGTCTGGTGAGCCATGTGGGAATCTCCTCTGCTGGGCATCGAACTCACCCGCTGGCTGCAGACAGCTCTACAGTGCATCGCTAAACCGCTGCGCCACCAGGGAGGCCCCCACCTGCGTTTTTCAAACACTTTACCCCACATTTTACTGACTGGGGTGCCTCAAATCAGATGTGAGGGCACCAGACTGTGGATCCCATCCTTGTTTCCAACAGGTCTTGTCATCTCCCAAGGAGCATCTCTTCAGAAACTGACAGTGGGGCAGGGGACTGGGGAGTGGGGGAGACTGACTACTGTCAGTGAGTCAACTCCTCTCCCTCTCCCCTCTGTGACAGTCTTTTCTTATGCTGTTGTGGCTTCAGCTACTGGGGCAGTGCTCATTTGTCTCTTGACTGATTCACATGAAGCTTTCCCAGATCTGTAATTCCCTTCTCATTCTCCCTGCAGGATTTCCTGTGATTTCTTTACTCCAGACCATGTTCCCATTCTGTAGTTAACTGAAGGACAAGTGTTTTTTCTGCCTTAAGTTCAGTGCTGCTCATCTGCTGAAATATTTTGCATGGTGGAAGTAGGAACTACTTTGTCCTTTTTCCTATGAATGGCTAGTTGTTCAGTACCATGTCTGTCATTTACCAAGCTCCTCCATATGATGGGCGGCTCCTACCTCCCTTGCCCACACTGACACTGGGTGTTTTATCTCCAGAGCAAGGTCAAGACTGTACTGAACATAATGGCAGTAAGGGACACTTGACATGTTCCTCCTCAGCATCTAGCTGTTTTCTCACAGGATGGAGAAATGGGAGCTACTCACCTGCCACAGGAAGTGTGAGGACATGGGTGACATCCCCAGCACACCAGGGACCTTCATGGCAGGGTGACCCAGAAAACCCTTCTAGAATGGAACAGAGGAAAAAAAAATAAACAGGCTCAAATGAGCCTCTGTTGTGCCTTCTACATTCATTTGTTTCCTTGGGGGCAGCTAGGTCAACCTAGGATACTGGCAGCCTAGCTCTCCAGACTCAAAGTCAACGGGGCCAGTCCCCTCTTCTTTCCTGAGGGGCAGCAAGATTGGTATCTCAAAAGTAGGTTGAAGGAGGGTCTTAGTCATTTCATTTCTACATAGGAATCCTGGTCTCTCTCCAGTGGTTGTGGGACTCCAAAGGAATCAATAGCAGAAATTATCTGCAGAGAAACAGGGCCCAGGGGCAAGACGACTTGCTTCCAGCACCGGGGGCAGTGTGCAGTGCTGCTAAGACTTGCTTTTAAGGTGAGGATAGCCTCAAACTAAATGAGAGGCAGAAGGTCAGAGTCCCTACTTGGGCTCAAGACTGAAGTAGAATCTGTTAGCCCAGAACTTATCTTAGAGGTGAAGAGGAAGGGACTGTTTAGCAATAATGTGTGAGCACAGACAGCTCAGGACAACTGCCAGGCCACCCCTCCCGCCATGGTACTTGGGTGTTCTGCACAGCGCTGAGGACGGCTGGATCGCCAAGACTGTTCTCATTCTCTTCCTCCTCCTCCTCCTCCTCCTCCTCCTCTTCCTCTTCCGCCAGGTCTGGAGATGGGGCTAGATCTGGATCCAGAGCTGCTCTGTCCTCCTCTAATTCTTCCTTCTCGTTTTCCTTCAATTGGGGAGCAACAGACACTAGCTTTTCCTTAGGAGCCAAGCGGTCACAGGACTTGCCTGCGCTTTGGTTTAAGCGGGGGCCTGAGAAGAAAGCAGTGGATGCTCAGGTGTGAGTGGTCTCACCTAAAAGCTGCTTCTCAGTAGCATTTCTGTTCATATACCATCTTCAGTACCATTTTCAAACACCTCTTAAGTTTAACTCAACCTTGCAGCACTAGGGACTCCCTAACTGCCCCTCACTAGAGCAAATGGAACTTAGCAGCTACCAAACAACCTCCACTTTCTATATTCTCTCTCCAGTTGTCTCATTAGCTACCAACAAGGGCTTCTCCACCCACCCTCCCTCCCTTACTGTCCTTCGTGTGCCTCTTCAATCAACCCAGTTACAGCTGCCCTGACTCACCGCAATTTAACCCCTCTGTGTGCAAGATGGTTTACGTGGATGTGTTCATTTAACTTTCACAACAATCATAGCAGGCTATCATTGTTAGTTCTACTATAACAGAGCCCAGAAAAGCAACGTCAGTCACCCAGTATCATGCAGTTAGTAAGTGGAAGTGCTTGGAATCACTTCCAGAGATTTTGGACACCCAAGCACATGCCCATCTACTGAGCCAGAATAGCAGCCTCCACAACCCCAGGCCCCCTTGATGATACCTTCAAGGCATTTTGGCTTTGCAGGCTGGCGGACTTTCTCCATTGCTGTTTCTTCTGGTGAGAGAGTATTGTCATCCTCTGTAAGGTAAACCTGGGATAGGGAAGAATAGATCTTAGGCTATCCAATTGCTATAAACCCCCACCCTCTGACCTTATCAGCTGTAGGGGGCTTTCTTGTCAAGGGAAATAGGGAATGGAGCTAGGAGCTGGAGGAGAATCACTCCCGCACAGACACCACCAGGTTCCATCAGTGCATAGCTGCCTGGCTGCAAACACATACCTCCTGACTGTTGCCGTCCTCTCGGCTTAGCTTTGCCATGGTGGCTTGGGCTGGGGTGGCTGGCTGCTCTTGGATTTAAGAGCCCCAGCCCTTCCCCTGACCCCCCTTTAAAGGGCCAGCATCCTCCAAGAGCTGCATCTTTGAGGAAATATAAGAACATCTGCTAAGGAAACCCTTGAAAGGGCAGAGAAATAAACTGTATTTTTTGACTATTCAAGGGTTTGAGTATGACTTTGGGGGATGGATATTGGGAGCAGATATCTAGAAAGAGGGTTTCTATATTCCATACCCTTCATAGGAACTTTGTGATGCCACGTTCCCTTTAATCCTTAATCATCAAAACTGGATAGGAAAACCCTGGGTGGATGCGTTGAGTCCCTAGTGACCAAGTTCTCAGGCTTCAGGGCAGTGCCTTACTGTCTACCTGCTGCTGCTTGTCCTTCCTGGATCCTGTGAGTTACCCAGCTCTAACTGATGAGGGACCCCAATGAATTTAGAAGCCATATATCTTCCTGGTAGAAGTACTTTTGCATGAGTCACAGAAACAACTATCTTCTTGACTGTGCTAGTGGAAAAGTGGTTCAGAAACTCAGCAGTAAAAGAAGACAAAACAACAGGAAAAAGCAAGCACATCAGCACTGCTGTAGGCAAAAATCTAAGACCCACCTGAGCCTCATGAACCACCCCCACCCCTGTGATCCTGGGTTCTGTGCCCACATCATGTCTTCAGCTGAACTCCACATGGCTTTGTAGAACTCTGAAAAAAATACAAATGAAGCTAATTTCTCTACATCAAAAAAGAAAGTTATAGTCAAGATAATAGGACCGTGATTTACGGTTCCTCAAAAGAAATTTGTTTCAAAGGTTTCGTTGTAGATCACAACTACATGGGCAGGAATGGGAAGAATTTAAGTAGCCTGAAAGTTATTGAAAAGTTTTTCAAATATCTGAATTGGGCTCAGGCCTTTTTGGTAATCTTATTCAGCTGTTTCTCTGAAGGACTTCTTAATAATTCACTTTGGTGTTATCAACTAAAAGGCAAAATGGTGAATTTCAATGCTTTATTAGGTTGCTGTAGAGACAAGGTCTTAGAGAGAGCCACAGGCTGCATGCAGATTTTCATTCTAAAAGGACTTCTTATACCGGTGCCAAGGCAGGTAAACTCACAGTCCTGCCTGCCCTGGCTGTTTGAAATTACACTTTGGACTTTTGCCTGAAGTCTTATATGTCTACTAATGTCTTAGAATTTTTAGCTCTGTACCTTAGTTTAACTACATTAATTTTAAGCCAAGTCTGTGCCAGGCTATAGCAGTATATAAGGCAGATGCCATTCCTGGACTCATAGCCTAAGAAGTATAGACAAGTAAACAAGATTGTTGGACCAGATAAAAAACACATTATTATTTTTTTTAAGATTTATTGTTTATTGCATGGGAAACTGGGGCATAGGCCAGAGAGATGGGGGGGTGAGAGGATTTACCAGAGACAGAGTGGGAAACAGAACAGGGGGATTTGCTGAAATATACTGCCAAGGGGAGCAGTGGGTGAGTCAGGAGAGGTCTGCTGTGCCATGTGGGTTAGCTCCCTGGCCCGGGGTCAAACTCAGGCCTTAGCAGTGATAGTGCTGAGACTTAATCCCTAGGCCACCAAGAAGACCCCTAAAATATATATTTAAAAATGTTTACAAGTGCTGAGTAAAATACTTAAGGACAGATCCATTTTTTAAAAAGATTTATTTATTTATGCATACAAGCTGGGGTACAGGCCATAGATGTGGGGCGGCGAGAGGGTGCATCAGAGACAGAGTGGGGAGAAGAACAGGCAGATCAATGGAAATACACTGTTGAGGGGAGCAGCAGGCCAGGCAGGAGAGGCCTGCGGTGCCATGTGGGAATCCCCCTGGCTGGGTGTGGAACTCCCACTGCTGTTGCCGACAGCTCCACAGCGCAGCGCTAACCGCTGCTCCACCAGGGAGGCCCCAGATCCATTTTTATGGGGAGATTGTTTTACCCATTGCTTTGGTTCTTTTATGGCTGTAGATCTACTCCAATTTTTTTTTTTCTTGAGGCTATTTTGTGACTGTACATTTCTTGGAAGATTTCGCATTTGTTGGCATAAAGTTGAAGTTGTTGATAGTGTAAGAGCACAGGTTTATGATCTAGATATACTTTGTCCCCCCGTATACTCAACATTATTTGTGTACTATTCCTTCCTTTTTTATTCTTTCCAGAGATTGTCTATTTTACTAGTCTTTTCAAAATACGTTAGTCAGGGTTTCTGCAGGAAGTAGCATATTCAAATCGGGTAATTTGAGAAGAACTATAATAAAGGGAAATTTTAAAAAGTATAGAAAATACCCAGTACCCTGGGTCTGGTAATAGGTGGCTGTTACCACCTTAGGGCAAGGGCAAGAGGATAGAGCAGTTACCAGGACCTGGAGACGGAGAGGGCTTCCTGGGTGGCAGATCCTTTCAACATCTGTGCCATAATGGGCTCCAATTTGGCAGCCCTCTCCCAAACTACAACCATTCTCTCTCAGATCTAGTATCTGTTCTCTCCTCTTGCCTCTTGAAGCCTCAGTGTGGTAAAGGCACCCCACTCTTGCTAGCCCCAGGGTGCTACACTATCCTTTCTGAATTTCCCTTAACCCTGTTCATACCTTGTCAAACATACCCATCACAAAACTCGCCTCAGTTGGCCCACCTGAATGTGCCTTGTGCTTCCTGTCAGGTCTCTGAACAATAATAATAATAATAATAATATTATTAGCCAGATAGTCTTTTCTTTGTCCTTGTTCAGCTTCCTCT
This sequence comes from Scalopus aquaticus, assembly GCA_004024925.1. Classification (NCBI taxonomy): domain Eukaryota; kingdom Metazoa; phylum Chordata; class Mammalia; order Eulipotyphla; family Talpidae; genus Scalopus; species Scalopus aquaticus. The sequence goes on from PVIJ01016116.1 coordinate 13,940, forward strand.
CCCATCTTTCAATCATCAGCAACTGTAAAAGATAATTATCATCCTCAATTCCCCTACACAACTCCCACCTCGTTAGTCTCAGCAGTCAACCTCATCTCTTGAGTTACTGAGAAAATAGAGGTCATACGGGCTGATCTACTTAAATTTACACTTGAAGGAAATTTATATCCCTCCACCTCTCCAAACGCAACCTCTCTTCCTGGATCCTGTGCCCTCTGGGCACTTCAGTGGTGCTCTGTTCTCTGAGTCTTCAGTCTCTCCATTTTTACTTCTTTCTTCTCATGGCATAGCATAGAAATAGCAGGATGTGTTCATTCTTGGATCACAGCCTTCTCAGCAGCTGCCTGCTTTTTTGTTTTCACTCTCTTCAGCATCTCTGTAGAAGTAGAGATCAGGCACGACCTGTTCACAAGAGATGGTACCACACATGCATTGAGCTTCCCGGGCCAGCATCCATCACCTGAGACCTATTGAGGGAGCTCTCTTGTGTTGCCAGAACAGCAATGTCCACATAGCATGGAGGAGAGACTGTTACACAGAGCGATGGTGGGTAGGTTAACATAAGAAGCCTCTGTGAGAGGCTGGTGGTCAGTAACCACCAGAAGCCTTGGCCCCTGAAAAGCTGCCTGGATCTGGTTATTGAAGGTTCCAGAAGGACGCAGCCAGCAACAGGATTGGCAGCAGCAAACTTCAGCACAGCTCACTGACTAGTGTTTCTGGATGATATGATACTGACATGACTGAGTTTTCAATGGCTACAATGGCAGAAGCATCTCCTAGATCTCTTCAAATTTGTGATGTAGATGCCATCAATTTTCTTTCTGTAGATACACTCTTCCATTTGGAAGTCAAGGTTGGTGCCCCCTAAGTGGGTTCCTATTACAGGGAACTTGAGGACATCATCATTTGCAGAACATCAAGTCAGACATTGTGAAAGTGTCCCATTAATTTATGAGAGGAGCCCAGAACAATGTTGTGTGGACTCCTCTTTGGGTAGTGCAGGAAGCTGGAGTTTTAAGTTTTACTTTTTAATTTATCTTCAAATAGGTAGTTTCACATAAAAATTGACTGGCTGACACCCCACCATGACCACTAAATTGTGGACCAGAAATGGAATCTATCAAAGTTGCTTCCTTGTATATTTCAATCATGAGTTTCAAATGCTCTAAGCAGAATTTGGATATGACCACATTTGTTTAACCCAGATCTGATGCTCCTGATAGTTCCAGAATACCCAACAGATTTGTGCCTGTAATATATTCCTTTCTACTCTTATTTCCATTCCCACATATTATCCAGGATTAATTAAAAGAAAGTCACCTCTCAGAAATGATGCTGCCTATACAGTCACTAACTTCACTTGCCACCAAATATACTCTACCTGATTTTCTCTGTTCAAAACCTGAGATTTTACTTCTTGGAGAGGCAAGATAAAAAATTCAGTATCCTGGGCTTCCTTGGTTGCTCAGGGGGTTAAGTCTCAGCACTATGAAGCTATCTGCAACCACTGCGGCATGAGTTTGATCCCGCTAACTCACATGGTGCAGCAGACCTCTCCTGTCTCACCTGCTGCTCCCCTCAGCAGTGTATTTCAGTAGATCCACCTGTTCTGCTCCCCACTCTGTGCCTGCTGAATCCTCTCACTGCCCCCCATACCTCTGGTCTACACCCCAGCTTTTGTATGCATAAATAAATAAAATCTTTTAAAAAATCAGTAACCTATCTTGCTTTATTGTAAATTTGGCAGTTGATTTCCATGAAGACCATCAGGGATGTGGTCTGGTAGAAGTTACAGTCCAAGAGGGTTGTGGCTGGTCTACAGACAGGCTCGCTCTTGTCAACATCCTGTTGGGGTCGAGGAGGCTGATTTATCAGGGTTGGCAGACAAACTTCAGGTGATGATGGCAATTGTCTTCAGAGTTGGGACCATTGTCCAAGAAAAGGAGAGATTTAGAGCAGATCTCAGTTCCTTTCTGAACCCCTCTGAGCTTCTGCCCCTTCAGGGCCATTTTGCCCTAATACTTTGCAAAATTTTCAATTCCACATAAAAGTTGAGAGAATGATAAAATTAACCTCTGTGTATTGATGATGTTTGGCTAACAAATATTTTAAAAATAAGCTCCTGTTCTGCTATATCAGGCACTGCCCCCAGTGACAGGGACTTCAGCTGACAGAATCATGAATGGAAAATTCACAGCACAAGAGCACAAATGAGGAGTAATGATGTGAAAAAATACTTAATCTAACTTCCTTTTAAAAATACAAAGTAAAATGAGACACATTTTCAGTCATAATAACAAGCTCCTGGAAGGGTGTAGATAGGTGAGTACCCTTTCTTATTCTATGGTGGGGTGTAAACATATAAAGCCTCTGGAAGGCAGTTTCAGTGCATGTAGGATGGGTTATTAATGCAGAAGAACTGTGAACATATATTCATATAATGAAATAGTATGAAAGCATGAAAAGACTATATAGGTTCCTATTATTAAAGAAATAGATATATTACCTATGATATATAATTACATTAAAAACTGCAAAGAAATGCATGCAGAATGAATACATCTTGTAAACATCTTCGTGTGATTTTGCTTATCATTTGTAAACAAATGTATCCATATTAATATCTGTATTTGAGTAGACAACATATGGGACAAATACCAATTCATAGTAGTGGTTCTCTTTGGCTAGTAGGATAACAGGTACTTTCAATTTTTGTCTTCATTTTTTTTTAAGATTTATTTTATTTTTGCAAACAAGCTGGGGTGCAGGGTTCACCAGAGACAGAGTGGGGAGAGGGTTTACCAGAAACAGAGTGGGGAGCAGAACAAGCAGATCGATGGAAATACACTGCTGAGGGGAGCAGCTGTGAAGGCAGGAGGGGTCTGCCGCCATGTGGGATTCTCCCTGGCTGGGAATCGAATGCACGCAGCTTCCAACAGTTTCACAGCGCTGTAATAACCTGTTTTGCCACCAGGGAGGCCCTTGTCTTCATTTCTACTTATAATGCTTGAAAATTTCATAACGAATATGAATTTTATAATTAAAATATTAAACAATGTGGAAAAGCTTTCTAAAATATAAACAAAAAATCCCCAAAAAAGAAAAATTCAAAAAAGACAAACATATATATAGATATACATATATCTATATATGTCAATATATCTTTATCTATATATACCCAGTTCTGCTGCCATTTCTATCATGTAGCAAAGAGTAAAGTTCAGTCTTTTCCTTGACACCAAAATCCTCTACAGATTCATTAACCCCACATCGGGGAATTAGTTCCTTTCCTAGGATAATGATCTATTTATAGGTCTATAAACCAGAGTCTAAGAGCTCCCTGAAGAAAGACCTTTCTCCAGTGCCAGCCCAGTGCCTGGAATCTAGCAAGGGGCTAAGTAAATGTTTGTTGAATGGTTGAAAGATTATGATGACCCCTGAATTAGATGGATAGGTTGGGGTCAGGCTAAGAAGGAAGTAAAAATTTGAGGTATGTTTGTCCTAGGGAATAGAGGGCTCCTTTTATTGCTCTCACCCCCTTTTAAACACCGATAAGAGCAGGTAGAATAGCAGCAGTTTGGCCCACTGGCACGTGGGGTTCTGTGAAATAGTCCCGAAACGGTAGTGCCAACTGGGGCTAATCTAGCTCAGTGTGTATGTTACAGGGCAGGGAGGGGGGCACCCCAGAACCCCCAAACCTGCCTGTTCTAAATAGGTTCTGCATCCGCCACATCAAAACAAAACATATAAGACCTTTAGTGAAAAGAAACTTTAATATAATTGGTGTATAATACAGAAAATACAAAGAATATAGTTTCTAAATTAAGCACCCAAAGTTACCCATCACCTCATGGGCAAAAGTCCACCCAAATGGGATTGGCCCAAAGCAAGGCCTGAGAGCCCGCCACAAGTCTAAAGCGCCTTTCAGCAAAGACCCATAGAAAAGGGTCAAAAACAGCCAGACAATTCTGGGAGGAAAAGAATAAAATCAAAATCAAGATCAACACTGCCACTGTCACCTCCCCACAGGTCTCTCACCCACAACTGTTTCAAACAGTCCAGGCCAGTGCAGCCTCTTTACATGTCTCTCTGCTCCTTGGGCCTCTGGGCTCTCCTTCCTGCTTCCTACCTTCTACAGTCCTTTCTCTCTTTTTCTCCAGCTTCTTATCTCTCCTGCTCAGCTCCACCCTCCGTTGGGTGGGGCAGGGAACCTGGAACACACCCTGGGGACCATCCTGTTACAGGCACAGTGATGGAGGGGGAGGTCTAAGGCTCCTGACCAAGACAAGTCATAGCAAATCCTACTCATACTAGCTATGAGCTAGGGATAACCCCTCCCTCAAAAATGAGCCTACCCAGTATGCTCTGTATGGCCACAATGTGGCTAAGCAACAGGTGAACAATGTTGAAAAGGCAAATATTTATACTGATCCAAATATGCATGATTCTGCAAAAGGGGGAATAAAATTTTTTTTCTGTAACAAATCATCACTTGCTTAAAATAACACAGTTTATTATCTTACAGTAAAATAAATCCAACACAAGTCTAATGAGATTTAAAAAAGGCAGGAAAAGGGGGGGAAAAAAAGCAGGGCTGCTTTCTTTTCTGGAGAGTCTCAGGAGAAACCGCCATTTGTACCTCTTCCATCTTCTAGAGGTCTCCCGATTTCCTTGACTCATGGCTGTGTCCCTTCTTCCATTTCCAAAGCCAGCAAGCATGTTGCATGCTGGAGATTGCCAGAAGTTCTTTTGTAGTCACATCTCCCTCTGACCGCAGCGTTTGCATTTAGCAGAGACTCCTGTGGAAGGCAGGCTGAGGGTAAGGTGGAGGCAGGTTGTCTAGTAGAGGGGTGTCCTTCCTAGGGAGTCTCTGAGGAGATGGAGCATCATTGTCTTTCCCTCTCTGGGTCCCAAGTTAGGAATGGCAGGAAAGCTAGGGCAGGTAGGGTCTCTTCAATCTGGGGGCAAAAAAGGGGGAAGGAAGCTGTCAGCTCGGTCACTTCTGACCAAGTTTGAGACTCTCATTTCTGCGAAGATGTTGCTTGCTTTCCTGCGGGAGAGCCGTCCTTCCATGTCTTCAGTGCTCTAAACGCCTGCACTCTCTGCGGGGACCACGCGCGCACGTCCGAGTCTTGATTTTTTGTGCCGCACAGAGTGCAGTGCGGAATTGAAATTCAAGCTAGAATTCTGTTAATTTTCACTACAAAATGAGATGCAGACACAAACACTTATGACGGGGGAAACACCTGCGAAAGGAAATTTTGGCAGTAAATTAGTCACTGGGTGCAGTATTCCCCAGAGATGGAGCCTTGACCACAGCCCCTGCTTCCTAAACCTCCTCCCCCTGCCTTGTTGGACTTTCGCTTTTACCTAACCCTTTTCTCCCTCCAAGCTGACAACTGACGCCACCTCTGACTCCTTTTATGTTTTTAGTGAGTGCTGTGGGCTAAAGAAACTACAGTAGTCTTTGTAGTTGTAACTTTAAAATTCCCCACCTTCCAAACCATATACAAAATATATCCACAGAGAAATAGGCACTAACCTTAATGGTTTCTGAAGGAAAGTGCATTGGGCGTTGTCTAAGGGAGCTTTCATTTTCAGCAGATCTCTAATTCTTTGCGTTTTTAAAACGGCCTTGCATTCATGTATGGTGCTTGTAATTATATGTGAAAAGTACTTTAAATACTGGGAAAAGGGTTTGAGAGAAATTAGAATTGTATACTTCTGTACTGCTTGATGTTTTTATATGGTAAATTTATATGATTTTTGGGATAAAAACAAACAGGAAATTGACAGAGGTCGAAGGTTACACACAAACCTGTGAAGTGGAGATTCCCCAGGAAAAATCTAAGAGTTCCCCAAACACAGAAAACTGAAAACTATACTGATCTCTATCTTCATCGCATTTTAAAATTGGTTTTCTAAGTGAATAAATCAGAATCTATATTTAATGAATTTTAAGTACAGTACTTTTCTGTGATATAATAAATAAGGAATTTAAGGTGAAAAATAATCCCTTCTAGTGCAGCTGTCCCTATTGTCCCAGGCACTAGGAAACATTTCAACACTAACACTTAAGGCCTTAGGATCTTTAAATGAGTTAGAAACAAAACAAACAAAAATTAGGAAGGGCAAGAGTGTCTTTGATCATAACTTTATGACTAATGATAATTTTTGTATTTCAATAGTTATAGATTATGTAGGTAAATAATATTAGGTAGGTAAATAATATTAATAAGTATAGTACGCTTACTAAACATTGCAGAACACTCACAATGCCTAGGAATTGTGTGAGGCTCTCTCTGTACATTATCTTTTTCATTAGGTCTGTGGAAAGCAGTCTATTTTCCCTGATTTAAACATGTCCTCCACAATAGGAATTATTAAAATTATTAAAATATGTAAAAGAAATCCAGAAAACATTTATTGTGCTCCTTGGGGAAGCACAGACCTCCTCCCTTCAACTGAAAAACATGGTGATTTCCCAGATCTCCATGTCTCCCCACCCACATGGTTCACTTCCTCTTCTCACAATTCCACTATGAAAAGTCTCAGCCACCATGTAACAGCAGTGTCTTTTATTTCTTTTTTATTGATGTGAACTCTGCTTTACAACATTATATATGATTCAGAGGTACAGGATCACTCTTCAGAGTATGTTGCCACGCCACACTCACTATAACGCACACAGTCTCAACCATAGTCCACTGAGCACTCTCCCCACTTTGCTCTACATCCTCCCCCTAATTCTCTGGTAGCCTCAGTTCTATAGTCTGATTTCTAAGGTTTATTATTGGTTTGGTTTTGTCTGACCCTTTGTTTTGTTTCTCTATATTACATATATTATTGATACCATCCAGTATTTATCTTTCTCCTTCTGACTTATTTCACTTAGCATTATCTCCTTCAGTTCCATCCATGTTGTTGTAAATGCCAATTTTATCTCTTTTATAGCTGAGTAGTATTCCATTGTGTATATATACCACATCTTAATCTACTCATCTGTCATTGGTACTTGGGTTGTTTTCATAGCTTGGCTATTGTAAATAGTGCTGCAATATACATGGCAGTGCATATATTCATTCAAATTAGTGTTTTTGCATTCTTTGGGTAGATAGCATGGAGTGGACTTGCTGAATCATATGATGGATCTATTTTTAATATTTTGAGAAACCTCCATATTTTCCAAAGGGGCTAGATCAGTCTACAACCCCACCAATAATGTATGAAAGTTCCCTTTTCTCCACACCACTGCCAACATTTGTTTTTTCTGGTCTTTTGGATATGGTCCATTTCACAGATGAGGGATGGGATCTCACTGTGGTTTCAATTTACATTTCCCTAATGACAAGTGATGGTGAACATATTCTTATATGTCTGTTGGCATTTGTACGTCCACTTTGAAGAAGTGCCTATTTAGCTCTTCTGCTCATTTTTTTGATCGTGTTGTTTTTTTTGTGAGCTGTACGAATTCTTTGTAGATGTTGGCTTTCAGTCCCTTGTCAGATACCTGGTGTGGGGATATTTTCTCCCATTCACTAGGGTGCCTTTTTGCTTTGTGATAGTTTCTTTCACTGTACAGAAACTTTTTGGTTTGATTTAGTCTCTTTTGTTTTTCTTGCTAATGAAGATGAAGCCACAAAGACATCACTGAAGACAATATTGCAGGGTGTTTTTCTCTGTTTTCCGATATGCTTTTTACAGTTTCAGGTCTTACATCCAAGTCTTTAACTCATGTTCAGCTCATTATTTTTTGGTACATGGTGTGAGATAGTGATCTCGTTTCATTTTTTTGCATGTGGTTGTATAGTTTTCCCAGCACCATTTGTTAAAGGGATTTCCTTTCTCCAATGTACACTCTTGGCTCCTTTGTTGTAGGATTAGCTGTATATATACACGTGTGGGCTTATTTTGGGGCTCTCAATTCTATTCCACCTGGTTTCTGTGTTTTCTTTTTTAATGGTATTTCTGTAGTACAGGTTTTCTTAATGAGTCTAACATTGTCATAGTCTCATAGTCAGTAGTTTTAACTTTGGATCCATAGCAGATACAATCCAAATTCTCACTAAAATTGCCAAGCCCTTTATTTTCTAAGTGTCTAAAGCACGAATGCCAATAGAATCAGGCTAAAGTTTGAGTCCTAGATTCTTAGCCTGTTTTCCTTACGCATAAAAAGTAGTGGGGTAATTCCTAGAGTTTGTTCACTATTCACCTGCTCATTAATTGACTGACTAATCGATTAAGTTTATCTGCCAGGAATCAAGCACCATTCTAATTCCCAGGGAATGATCTAAAGAGTTCTGAACTCTGAAGTTCTAAGCAGTTACTGCCGCCCCCCTTCCCAATAAATCAACACGACAAAGGAAATTAGCTAAACAACGGGTAAAGTTGCAATATAAGAACAGGAATATGCAGGGAAGAATTTCTTGGAATTGAGCTTTCCAAAAAGAAACTTTTCCCTGAAGGGATTCAACAAGCAGAAAGTCCTGTCAAACTGTTACCCCTAGTAGTTGTGCTCTTTTCTTCTTCTTCTTTTTTTTTTTTTTTAACATTCCTTTTATCATCCAAGTGTCTGGATGCTTCCTTAACTGTCCCCTGGAGGGCTCGAGGTTTTTGGACAGTTTTCCTTAACCAAAGAACCTGGAAACCCTAGAGTCTAATTCCGGGAAATTATTGACCGAAGTTCTTACTCTGCCTGACATTCATTCTTTGTTCCAATACTCAATCTTTCTGTGTTTGCGTTTTTGAATGAAAACTGCAGGTTCTGGGCTACGTATTCTCCGGAGCTTGGTAAGCAAGTCGCGGGCATCATCTCTGGCGCGGGCTCGCAAAACGAGGGCGCTAGACCAAGGGGCGTCCAGTCTAAGATTCTAAGAGCGGCCGCGCGCCCAAAGGAGGGTGTGGACCTCATATCCGAGGGCGCCGACTTAAGAACTGCGAACCCACCAGGTCCAACGCAAGCTACCGTAGGCATCACGAGATTGCAGGAAAATGAAACTGAACTTGGGAAAGTCCCTTTTGCTAACCTTGCGAGGCCTTGGGCGTTAGGATACTAGTGACGGTCTCTGCAGGCAGGGTTCTGATTGGCTGTGTGCACGCGGAATATAAGTGGAGGCGCTGGGTTGCGCGCCCATTTCTGAGCTTGCCTCCGGTGAGGTCGACATGGCTCCTACCGCTACTTTCGTCCTGCTGGCTCTGCTGGCCGTGTCCGGCCTGGATGCCCGCAAACGTGAGTGTCTTCTTCTCCACTAACCTTTTCTCAACCGCCCCCATGCTCTCTTCGGTACACTTGGCATTTTCTACCTTTGTAACACCCGGCTCCCGCCCCCCACCTTCTTCCAGGCCCGGAGACTACCCTGGGACTCGGGGTGGGAAGCAGTGGGGTGCCTGCGAAGTGAGGAGGTGTGAACCCAGGACGCAAACTTATTTTTTTCCTGAGCCAGGAGCAGGGGAGTCCTCTGGCTTGCCCAGGCTGGGTGGGTCGGGACAAAGTTCCAGGCTATTGGTGAGAGCGATCGAAGTGGAAGACAGTTTCTCTTTCGTTTTTCCACGAGCCCTCTCACTCAGCGGCGTGGGGGTGGGGGTGTGTGAACCGGTAGAGACAGACGCACGGGCTTTAGCGGAGACACCGGGGCATCGACTCTGCTTGCATCACACCTGCGGGCCTGCGGATTCCTCCCAGCGTCCTCCAGGTTCGACCACCCCCTACTCACCACCCCACAAATACTGGACAAAATATGGCAACGAATCAGCATGCCAAGTTTGTAAAATGCTTCAAGATATTGTAAATATCACGGCATTAACTCACTGTTCCCATCGTATGTTGATTTTAATAATCAAGAGAGCCACCTGCTACTGATAGCACGTGTGTGGGTTGGGGAAGTTAGTGCTTTTTGTCCCTTAATTCTGAAATGTACCTACGATGTAAAAAAAAGATGGTCGTTACCAGCATCTCACAAATGAGGACACTGAGGCACCAAGAATTTAGGTAACTTAATCACACTGAGGGTCAATGGCGTACGATGGCGCCTGATAAGGGCATTTTGCAGGGATGTAAGCCTTTTGACTGTCATTCATGCACTTTTCCAGAATCATCTCATCTTCCTCTGTGAGTTTCTTAGGAGCAAGCTGAGAGGTCCCTGTTGCCGCCTCTCCCAGCCGCCCATGACTTCTGCCTCCACTGCTAGTCTATTTTTTCCCTCTAAGATAAACTGAGCTTCTACTTTCACTTTTGAAAAGGCACAGGTTTTTAGTAAGGAAGATTGTAAAACCAGTGACGGGTAATCAAGATAGTTACTAAGGCTTTTTGTCCTGGACACCACAGGTCTTGAGCCACTTTTTTCCCCCTCACAAAAGCCTCTGTGAAGCAGTGTTTTTTGATCATAAAAAAAAGTATTTAATTTATTTACAAAATAAAGCATAGTGTCCATACTTCACCATTATTAATAACTGCTAGTGACTATGAAGTCTTTTTTTTATGAAATCGAAAAATTCCAAATTAGTAATACATGACACAAAGTCACCACTGGAAGATACACAGAAACTGGTAATGACATTTGTTTGCCTCTGGATGTCTGTTTTCCATATGTGCCATGTGTGGGTTTTGTTTGTTTTATTGTGGGCATAATTTAATTTTTTAGTTAGGCTTCTGAAGTTCAAGTAACTATCCCAAAGTCACAAAGTCAGTAAGGAGTTGAGCCCAGATTCAAACTCAGGCCTGTCTTATCCTCCTCCTCTTAGAAGAGACTATTACAGTGTTCTTGCAGAATTCTACCTGGTTCCTTCAAAGAAAATTCCAGTCAGGATAAACCTATACTTTGAAACTCAGGCATTTGTGATATTCCGACTATTAGAAGCTTAAATACAAAGAAATTTTTGATATTTTTTCACTTTTAACTTAATGAAAAAATAATCAGGGTTTCATTGGGATGGCTGGTCCAACTCTTGGTGGTACTGGTGGCCTTTTATGATAGGATGTTTAGACAGATAGATCCAATCAGAGTGGCCTAGTACTCCTCTTTCTTCTCACTATCCCAGTACATGGAGGAGGAGTTGACATCTGGGAATCAGGTCCCCTAAATATATGTTTACTTACAAGTGAATTATACACATGTATTAGTGTAAATCTGTTTATTTGGTAGCATCAACACATCTTCATTTTGGGTGAAAAATATAGAAAGTTCATATTTTCTTTCCACATTCCTATAGATGGTCTATTCACAGATCCCATTTTGGAAACCACTGTTCTCCAGCATGTGACATTTCCAACCTGCCTAGTATAGCAGTCAATTGAGGGTGCTAATTAAGAATGCAAATATCACTTCCCCATGCATTACTCCACTTGGTCATGACAGAGTATATTCTCTCCCACCTGCCACAGTCCTCACCCTTCCCTAATGTATTTATGTAGGCCAACTAACTCATTTAAAGTATTTGCCAGCTTTTATAGGCATTTAAGTTTTGTTTCTTTGTTTCCTAGTGCATGAAATCAGGTACAAAATCAAAGAGATTTGGTGTATAAACTCTGGGCAGGTTAAAAAGTTTGTGTTTTTGTAAGACATATTCTGGGTTGACTCTTAGGAACCTGAACAAAAAGTCAGCAAATGGTCAGCAACCACTGCCATAACTTAGAAAGCAGGTAACTTACAGGCTCTGTACTAGACACTTAATACATAATGGGAATTCAGATAGGCGGGACCAGGAACCAAAAAGGAAGGGAGTAAATGTAAGACAAAAAAATTAAACAGGATAGAATAACATGAGTAATTTGATGTGGCTACTATGGCGGGTATGTGAAGTGAAAAATGAAGTTTGAAAAGTAATATGAGTGAGGTGGTAAGGAAGTCTTTGGGTACTGAGAAACCATCAAGTTTTTGAGAACCTCCAGAGAGAGTCTTAAAGACAGAAGCTACTACTAGAAATCTGCTAGAAAGAAACAAAAAGGCATGTATAGAAGGGGATTGTGTGAGAAAGATACTAAGTCATGCTTTATTCCTTGAAATGGAGGTAGCCTTTGGAAAAGTGGAAGCTTATTTGGCCAGAGTAGAAATAGAATTGGGAAAAGTAGATGACCAAATTTAAGCATTTGGTATCTGATATAGATTTAGATCAAGGTAACTGCAAATGAAGTACTCAGGCAATTTTCATTTGTCTTTCCCTGATGTTCCTTAGGTCCTCCAAAAGTTCAAGTCTACTCACGTTACCCATTCGAGACTGGAAAGCCAAATTACCTGAACTGCTACGTGTCTGGGTTCCATCCCGCAAATATTGAGATCGAATTGCGCAAGAATGGAGAGAAAATAGAGACAGCAGAGAAATCAGACCTGTCTTTCAGCAAGGACTGGTCTTTTTATCTTCTGGTCCACACTGCCTTCACTCCTAACGGCAAAGATAAATATAGTTGCCATGTGAAGCATGAAGAGCTCCCGGAGCCCATGGACGTTGACTGGCGTAAGTTTTCAAGTTAAAGCTGCTTTGATAGTGAAAAAAAAATCTGCATGCTGGGAATGTTATTAAAGCTCAGATTATTGGCACTTCTAAGAGACTTTTGCACTGCACTGTCCCTGAAACAGTAGTGAGAACAGGGAGCAGCTGCAGTACTCTGGGTTGAGATCTGAGGCTAGCTGACAGGATTGGGCCTAAGGAGTTTTCTAAACAAGGAACATACTTAGGATCAGCAAGCTATTCTAGCTTAGTTTATAACAGTTTAAGACATGTGTTAATACATAGTATTTTTAAAGTAAAATTCACTATTTTTCTTTTTCCATTTTCTTTCTTACAGATCCTGACAACTAATCAGAATGATGGAGGTGGGTTTCTAACCTTAAAAAAATGCTTTTCTGTTTTACTTTTCTGGGGATTATTTATAGCTCTAATTTATAGCTCTATAACACTCATTCTATGGAGGACATTCATAAGAGTATCATTTCAGAAGGCAAAGGAGAGTCTTATGGGGGTCACATTTTCTTCTGTGGAGTGGTATGAGGAAAGGTATGGCTCCAAATGTGCTACTGCCGGTATCACTGACCCTCTAAAGAAGGGCAGAGGAGCTCCAATGTGGTGGGACTAGATAGAGGGAGTCCTCTGTCCACCTGCAAGAGTTTGATCTTGTGCCATTTCTACACTGAGTATCTCTGGGTCTTTAAAAATGAATCACCATCCCATGGATGGAACCGGAGGGGATTATGGCAAGCAAAATAAATCAGAAGGAGAAAGACAAATACCAGATGATTTCACTCATGTGGAATATAAAGAAACAAAACCAAGGAACAGATACAGCTAAACCAAAACAAACCCTCGAAATATGTAGCATTTGAGACTGCCAGAGGAGGGTGGAGGGTAGAGGCTGTGAGTACAGGGGAAAGGGGGCCCAGTGGAATGTGGTGGAGGATTATGGGTGCTTTGGTGGTGGGTATGGAGTGGTTACATATATCTTTTTTTTTTTAGGATTTTTTTTTTATGCATATAAGAGAGCTGGGGTGTAGGCCAAAGGTGGGGTGGGGTGTGTGTGTGAGAGGATTCACCAGAGACAGAGTAGGGAGCAGAACAGGTGATCTACTGAAATACACTGCTGAGGGAAGCAGTGGGCAGGACAGGAGAGGTCTGCTGCGCCGTGTGGATCAGCTCCCTGACTGGGATTGAACTCATGCTGCAGTGGCTGCCAGTAGCTTCATAGTGCTGAGACTCAACCCCTTGCGCCATGAGGGAGATCCCTGGTTATATATATCTTTTTTTTTTCTAGTTACATATATCTTAAACGGTGTGAACCTGTAATTCTAAACCTTATACAGTGCTGTAAACTTATCTCAATAAAGGCCTTTTTATATCAAAAATTTTTTAAATTAAAAAAGAACCACGGTCTTCCTTTGTATAGCAGTCTCTTTATTATTTAGCCAGAAGAGAGGTGTGACGTGGTTCTACAGAGGTCCCCATTTCTTCAATCTTTTGTTTAGACTTAGATTTAGTATGTGGGTGATGAGTTTGGTTTGTAGAGGCTTGCAGTCCCATAGAGGAGAGAAATGGAAACAGAATGTTAGAACTCAGTGTAAAGATACTGTAATAGATGTATCTATAAGGACCTCTAGCAGCATGAATTTGGTTTCTCTGCCCCTTTGGCTAGAGTCCAAAGCTAGAAAATCCAGCTTTTCAATGAAATTCTATTTTACATGGTACCTGGGTACTGAAAACATGTTTACATCTCTATCACATTCTAGGACAAGAAAATTAGAGACCATCAGAGAGGCTGTGTGACTGCTCAGAGTCATACAGTTACTAAGGGTAGAGCCAGGATCTGGACTTGAATAGAAACACTCTATCCTCTCAGGCTGTGGACGAACCAATAGAATAAACTAATGGGATATGCTCTTTGTAATGTCTGGAAAAGTGTCTGCAGCTACTTTTACAAACAGTGATTTACACAGCAGAAGTTAGATAAATTTGGTGGTGCGATATGTAATCCAAATAAATCCAAATGTATTTGCTAATAAACCTTTTAATTTTTTTTTTTTTAGGACTGAAGATTCCTCATTTGGGCTGGGCTAATTTCAAATTCTCTTATTTCTAATATAGATATGCTTTTGTTCTTTATGCTCCACACACAGCAGCAAATACATGGATTAACAAAAATATTATCTTTATAATTCTGCATGCCCATGTATGTTGTTCTGGGATGAACATGTGCTTGTAGGGAGTGCTTGCAGCTTAGCTGTAGGGAGGAAAGAATTCTTTATTCAATGTAACATCTTGGTCAAATCTGAGCTCCAATCTTCTGCACACAAAATAAAGACAACATAATCATGCATGCTTAGAGCTAACCTCCAATTTGCATAGTTTACTTCAAATTTTGGGAAAACTTTCTGGAAGATAATTGTCAAAATTGTTGGAAATTTGGTATAGTGGATGAAATATTTTGTCCCATAAATTAATATTTACCTCTTTGGAATGCTGCGTATTTGGCACATAATTTGTTTTGATAATTAAAATAGTGGTAAAATTTGATGTGTTTCATTTCTTACAATCACTCCCCCATCACACTCTGGTTTTTAAACAGGGAAATGGTCTTTGAAGTTTCACTCAGAGAAGAATGTAAGCTCCTGGTATGTAGGGATTAGCTCACAGTGGAAGGAGCTATAGAGATCTGCCTTTACAGATGAGGAACAGGATCCCAGAGAAATTAAATGACTTAGGGTGACACAGCTGACTGCTGGGAGACCATGTTTTTACCTTTTAGTTACAGTTCTGTTCCCTAGGCTAAGACATGAAGAATGTGCAAACTCTTTTTAAAGATTGATTTGTTTATGCATACAAGCTGGGGTACAGGCCAGAGGCATGGGGTGGCGAGAGGGTTCACCAGAGACAGAGTGGGGAGCAGAACAAGCAGATTGACGGAAAACACTGCTGACGGGAGCAGCGGGTGAGGCAGGAGAAGTCTGCTGCGCCATGTGGGAATCTCCAGGGCTGGGCGTCGAACTTGCGTCACTGCTGCCAACAGCTCCACAGCGCAGCGCCTAACTGCTGCGCCACCAGGGAGGCCCAAGAATGTGCAAACTCTTAAGGAACAAAAGTTACGTGGAGGATTTAATATTTTAGCAAGCAATAGATGCACTTTGAATGAAAAACACATTTTAAAATTTCAAGGCATAGTTTATACATAATGACCAGTTTTGTGCACGTTTGACAGTGAATCTGACTTTATGCTGACAAAGTTCAAGATGAATAAAACACTGCTCTTAAGTTTTCAGAGTAGTGGCAGGGCAAACATGGAGTCAAATAATTAAAATACATCTCAGTAAGTATGGCATAGATATGTTCAAAGAGGTGATCATAATGTGTTCAGAGTAACAAAAAGTCATTTGCCTGAGCTAAGATTTGGATGGTTGTGGTTCTCCAGATTGGTGAGTGGGGCCTGGGGTTTCCAGGAAGGGGGTGGGGTGTAAATAATGAGTATAGTTGTGTGGCAGGTATGGATATGGAAAACTCCAAACAGCACAGCAAGGGTACCTGGGGGAGACTTGGAGGAACTCAGCATGCTGACTGAGCGATGGCATACTTAGGCTAGTAACTTCCTAGTTTGGATGCACATTAGAATCACTGTGAAACTTACTTTAAAATACCAACTCTAAAAGTAGTCTATTAAAAAAGAAAACCATATTTTCAGGCTCCAATCCAGGCCAATTAAATAAAAATTTCTAAGTATAGAGACAGATGATACTATTTTTACTAAGACCTTATGTGTTTGTTTTTTAAGATTGATTTATGCATACAAGCTGGGGTACAGGCCAGAGGCGTGGGGCGGCGAGAGGGTTCACCAGAGACAGAGTGGGGAGCAGCACAGGCAGATCGATGGAGATACAGTGTTGAGGGGAGCAGTGGGAGAGGCAGGGGAGGTCTGCCACACCATGTAGGAATCTCCCTAGCTAGGCGTCGAACTTGTGTCACTGTCACCGCTGCACCACAGCGCAGCACCTAACCACTGTGCCACCAGGGAGGCCCCCTTATGTTTTTAGCGCAATTTTATGTTCTCAAAAAAGTTGAAGGGAAGGTTCAAGAATTTCCTATATATCCTCTTCTCCCATTATCACTATGTCTCCTACTAGCGTGCTATTTTTGTTACAAGTGACAAACCTACACTGACATGACATAATCACCTTTGAGAAAATTTTAGAAAGGTCCAAGGAACCAGAAAAGACAGCACAAGATTCGATGTAGGCACAAGAATTACAGAGATGGCTGAGAGGAACCCATATCTTAAGTGACCAAAGAAAGCGATAGTGAGAAAAAGCTGTAAATGGAGCCACGGCTTGAGGCAATTCATAAAAGTAAAGGGGGTGGGGCAAATATCTGGAAGAGAGTCAAAAGAAATATGAACTCAAAGTTAGCAATGCTAACCCTAGACTGCACTGTTGTCCCAAGGATCTGCAAGGAAACCTCAAGCAATGAGACTGGCAGTAACTTAGTGGTCTTGTGCATAATATACCTCAAGACTTATGCTCAGATCGGCATCTGGGGCAGTCATCCTGCTCATCCTCCCTTTACAGCACCAGCATCTTCTCTCTCCAGCATTCTAAGCTGAGATGCTATGTCTGATTCATTTTTATGTATTTTCAGACAAATTATATTCATCTTTTTATTTTTCCCCCAACCTCTCAGCAGATACAGCCACAGGAAAAGGTCGAGAAATATATACAACAATCTCTTAACAATGTTTACCAAGGATCAGAGGTTAAGATGGCAGGAGAAAGATGAAGGCAGGCTTTTAAAATAATTTTATTCTAAATGACTGGAATTTTCATAACTGTTTAATTTGAATATATGTTCATTATTTTTTAAAAATAGGAAGTTTATATAGGCAGGAAGGAAAAACAACTCCACCACTCAGAGATGATCACTTAACTGTTCATTTAGATGTGGTTTTCCAGATTTGTATTTTTTGTTCTGTCTTTTAAAAATGGTTATTGCAGGCCTCCCTGGTGGTGCAACGGGTTAAGTCTCAGCACTATGAAGCTATCCACAGCCGCTGCAGCATGAGTTCAATCCCCCGCCAGGGAGCTTCCCACATGGCACAGCAGACCTCTACTGTCTTGCCCACTGCTCCCCTCAGCAGTGTACTTCAGTAGATCTGCCTGTTCTGCTCCCCACTCTGTCTCTGGTGAATCCTCTCACCACCCCACACCTCTGGTCTATACCCCAGTTCTTGTACGTGTAAGTAAATCTTTAAAAAAATTTTAAAATAAACCTAGCAATAACCATTTTTTTAAAAGATTTATTTATTTATGCATACAAGAGCTGGGGTATAGGCCAGAAGTGTGTTGGGGGTGGGGTGAGAGGATTCACCAGAGACAGAATGGGGAGCAGAACAGGCAGATCTACTGAAGTACACTGCTGAGGGGAGCAGCGGGCGAGGCAGGAGAGGTCTGCTGCGCCATGTGGGAAGTTCCTTGGCCGGGGATCAAACTCATGCTGCAGTGGCTACGGATAGCTTCATAGTGCTGAGACAACCTGTTGCACCACCAGGGAGGCCCCATATTTAAAAAAAATTTTAAATTGTAATTTTTATATTTCAGTATCCCTAGCGAAAACATAACTAATGGAAACAATAGAGAGAATTGGCACATGTTGTCTTTTCTAGTTTTTGTCATCACTGCCCCAATATCTTTAGATTATTGCATTTTACTTATATTGTAAACTCTTGAGGTAAAACTCACTGTCTGTCATCAATAATTTTTTTTTCTGTGATGTAGCCATTGAGGTCTTAGGACCAAAATTAGCACTTATTTCTCCTTATCCTCTAGGTTTTCAGGAAAAAATTGAACATTTGAGTCCTAGATGTCTTAGAAGAAATAAAATATTGTCTTGATTGAAAATTCATGAATTAAAAGCTATTCTGGTACTTTGGAGAGGTAAAAGGGCATGTAATAGAAAAAAAGAACTAGTAAATAATACCACGTATCTCCTCTCATTAGATGCAGAGATATCCATCATTTTACACAGTCCAGGACACAGATGATTAAAAATTCTATGGAAACTGAGGAGATACATAAGTATCTTCAGAGTACACAGGCTCAGCTGAAGAGTGCAGGCTTCAGGGCCTCCCCCATGGGCCACTTCCTCTTTCTACTGTTTTTCCCTCCCCCATGGGCCACTTCTTCTTTCTACTGTTTTTCACTTAGAGAAAAACAAAGACCTTTTTTTTTTTCCTGCCACAATGCCATACTGCGATCTGACGTGGCTTTCTAGGTATCTTGAGCTGTGAGCAAGTGTGTGTGCCATTTTTATCATCTGAACAGTTGGTGAGTGTCTTAGATTGAGTTCTTGCAGAGGCAGGCCCTGAAGATTTGGATGCAGATGACTTAAAAAGAAAGGGCTTCCAGGAGAAACCAATAAGGAAGTGGGGAATGAAGGACAGAGAATGGAAGAAATCAAGCTAGGGTGTGATTGCAGAAGTTCCACACTCAGCCTGTCCCAGGGGAGCTCTAAAAGAATACACCTCAGAATTTGTCCTGCTTTAAGCAAAGGAGCTGGACTTTGGCACTCGATATCAGCCTATCTTAACTATAAGCCATCCAGAGTGTGAGTTAAGTGGAGTGAAACATAAAGCTCCCAGGTACTTACAGCTCACTCCAGTGACAGGGTAATTTGCAGTTCTAGGGGCAGTGTGCAGGTGCTAACTGGTACCTCCAAGATATGAAAAAGCTGAGGATGGGCTCACAGAGTCTGGGTGGGGCATGAATTTTCCAGTTAACTTCCTTTGCTGGGCCCACAAAATACTCACTTCCAAATCTCCATCAAAAGTCAAAGAAGAAAAGCAAATGGCCAACAGATACATGAAAAATGCTCAACATCACTTATAATCAAGGAAATGCAAATCCAAACCACTATGAGATACCACCTCACACCTGAGAGGATGGCACACATTAAAAATACAGGCAACACCAAATGCTGGAAAGGATGTGGAGAAAAAGGAACTCTTCTACACTGCTGGTGGGAATGTGAACTAGTCCAACCACTATGGAAAGCTGTATGGTGATTCCTCAAACTGCTAAACATGGAGCTTCCATATGACCCAGCAATCCCACTTTGGGGAATTTATCCAAAGGATACAAAAACACTAATCCGAAAGGATACATGCACCCGTATGTTCATTGTGGCACTGTTCACAATAGCAAAGGTATGGAAGCAACCCAGATGTCCAAAAATAGATGATTGGATCAAGAAGATATGGTACATATACACATGGAATACTATTCAGCATGGAAAGAAGATAAACACATGCAATTTGCAGAGACATGGATGGAATTAGAGGGGATCATACTCAGTGAAATAAGCCAGAAAGAAAGAGAAAAATATCGAATGGTTTCACTTATAACAGGACTATAGGGAGGCCGGGTGGGAGAGAGACAATCAGTGTGGGGG
>PVIJ01016117.1:0-30000 GCA_004024925.1 Scalopus aquaticus
CCCCTTTTTTTTTTTTTAAAGAAAACACCCCCTGCTGGTGTAACGGGTTAAGCGCAGCACTGTGAAGCTATCCAGAGCCACTGCAGCAAGAGTTCAATACCCGGCCATGTAGATTCCTACATGGCGCAGCAAAGCTCTCCTGTCTCACCCACTGCTCCCCTCAGCAGTGTATTTCAGTCGATCTATCAGTTCTCCTAATTGTGTCTCTGGTGAATCCTCTCACCACCCCACACCTCTGGCCTATACCCCAGCTTGTATGTATAAATAAATAAATCTTTTTTTAAAAAAAGAAGAAAGAGAGAAACTAAATTTAGTTTATATTTCTTTTTTATGGACAAACCATATGAATCTGGGTTTTGGGGTGCAGGCCTGGAGTCTGAAGACCCCAGGTAGGCTCTTTCTCAGTTCTTGTCTTTGGCAAGGAAGGAATTCAACATTGAGACCAAAATTACAGAAAAGCAAGAGATTTATTGATAGGTAGATAAGAAGGAGAACAGGAAAGATCTGGCCTACACCCGAGTTCCTATATGCATAAATAAATAAAAAATAAATCTTAAAAAAATGAAATAAAATTCATATTCTATTACCTTATATAATATGAAATCTGACTTATTCCTCAGGGCTCCATTACCTGTGTAACCTCAGAAATGAGACTTATCTCCTTCTCCCTCATCATACCAACCTCTGGGTGGGAGTGAAGATGGGGGATGTTCTCCTTGTTCTCAAGTCTTCTCACACGAAAATCATACCAGCTGGATTTACTAGACCTGCTCTTGTCTATCACCTTCTAAAACTTCTCATTCATTGATGACTTTGCCCTTGATTTAAGTTATTACTCCATGCCCTGATTCTTGTTTTTATTCTGGGTAATTTCATAGTAGATACTTTATCCAATATTTTCATGCTTAGTTCCTTAACTCATCTTATCACTTCTCTCCCACTTCACAGAGCCTCCAACTCCCAGTCACA
Organism: Scalopus aquaticus; assembly: GCA_004024925.1. NCBI lineage: Eukaryota > Metazoa > Chordata > Mammalia > Eulipotyphla > Talpidae > Scalopus > Scalopus aquaticus. The sequence goes on from PVIJ01016117.1 coordinate 970, forward strand.
GGATGGAATATATCAGCACTTACAAACCACTAGTTCAAAAACCTCACATCATGACCTGAACCTCCTATCTGTCAGCTGTTTCCACCAGGACACTCATTCTTTTCTTTTTTTAAGATTTATTTATTTATGCATATAAGAACTGGGGTGTAGACCAGAGGTGTGGGGGTGGTGAGAGGATTCACCAGAGACAGAGTGGGGAGCAGAACAGTGGATCTACTGAAGTACACTGCTGAGGGGAACAGCAGGCAAGGCAGGAGAGGTCTGTTGTGCCATGTGGGAAGCTCCCTGCTGGGGATCAAACTTGTGCTGCAGTGGCTGCCAATAGCTTCATAGTGCTGAGACTCAACCCACTGCACCACCAGGGAAGCCCAAACAGGACACTCATTCTATCTCATGGAAAGCCCTTTGATCCTTCTCCTTTTGTAAGAGGGTGGTCCTCAGGGAAGGGGGGTGTCCCAGGTTCCCTGCCCACCCAAGGGAGGGTGGAGCTGAGCAGGAGAGATAAGAGGTTGGAGAAGGAGAGAAAAAGGAAGAAGAAAGGAAGCAAGATGGAGAGCAAGAAGGGTACAAGGAGCAGACAGACATGTAAAGAAGCTGCACTGGCCTGGACTGATTGAAACATGTGAGGGGAGGCGGAGAGATTGACTATGGCAATGTTGATCTTGGTATTGATTTTGCTCTTTAACTCCCAGAATTATCTGACTGTTTTTGACCCTTTTCTATGGGTCCCTGCTGAAAGGTGGCAGACTTTTGGGCCTTGCTTTGGGCCAATACCATTTGGGTGGACTTTTGCCCACGAGGTAATGGGTGACTTTGGGTGTTTAGAAACTATTATTCTTTGTCTTTTCTGTATTATTACACTAATTGTATTAATGTTTCTTTTCCACTCAAGGTCTTATATGTTTCATCTTGATGCAGCGGATGGCAGAACCTATTTAAGAGGGGCAGGTTTGGGGGTTCTGGGGTGCCCCTCTCCCAGCCCTGTAACATTAGGATAACTACAGTAAAATTTTTAAAAAGGAATTTTAAAGAGGGTTGAGGAGGATGTAGTACATTGCTTGTTGGAGCAAAAACTGGTGTAGCTACCTTGAATACAAGTTGGCAATGCATCAAAAAGTTAAGTATATACTTACCACGTGACCCAAAATTCCACTCCTATGTACCTAAGAGAACTGAAAATTTGTACATGAAGGAATTGTGGCTAAACTGTGTTTTCCATGTAAGGAAATAGTTTTAGCCACTAAATGGAATGAAGCGCTGATACATGCTACAGCATGACTCTCAATGTTACAGATGCCAGACACAAAACTCGTATAAGACTTTATTAATATGAAATGTCTAGTATAGGCAACTCCATAGAGACAGAAAGCCGGTTAGTGGTTGCCAGGGGATGGAGGGAGCAGGGATTAAAAAGTGACTGTTAAATGGAAGGAGGGTTCTTTTGGGTGGGGGGAGAGGTGCTGGTGCTTGCACACTTTATGCATATACTAAAAGTCACTAAATTGTACAATAAAATATTTTAACAGTGGTTACACATTCTTCCAAGTACATGAATTAAGGGGGAAAAAAGGGCAAAAACACAAAATGGCTGCGTCCTCATAGAATCACGTGACTGCCGATTCTAAGTACCCTAATGAATGTCTTTCCTTCAGAGTTTGCGCAGACACAGCGGGGCTCATTGTTACGCGAAGCCAAGGAAACCCTCTTTTGCGCACTCCAGTTCTAGGCGCGTACCGAAAGATGTATAGAATGGCGAGCCGGGGAGCGCGCACGTAGAACGTGTGCCCGTAAGCGCCGTTCCTCCAACAGATGGGGAGGAGGGGAAAGGCGTGGAGGAAGAGGGGAAGTTGGCGCATGCGCCTAAGGCTGACGGGTTTGAAATGGCTTCGGTGTTAGCCGGGATCCGACTCAGGTGAAGGTCTGGTCCTCGCGATTGGAGCTACGGGTAGCCGAGCAGGGGTTCCTAACATCCCGTCGAGTCCACGAAAGGGCCTGGAGCAACTATTTTGGTAGCACGGCGTTCGTAGGCTGGAGACGGTGGGGCTCTCGTGGGACTGGGGCGGGAGGGACACGGTCCCTTTTGTGCGGGTCGGAGTAGGCCCCGCGCGGCCGGCCCCTCCCCCACCGCCTTGCTCTTGTACCGCGGGCCCTCAGGTGGCCTTAGCGCCCCTCAGCCTGGGCCTGACGGGTCTGGAGGGGCTCCCGATCGCCCTCCCTCACTCTATCGCAAATGCGGCTTTAGACTCCTGGCCTCAGGCCCGGGGCGTCAGGGCTGCTCGCGGCGGCGTGGGTTTTTGGAGATAGGTAATTTCCCCCATCTCCCAAATGGGGAGTTTAGGGACCAGGCTTCCCAGAATACCTCCCCTGGCACTTTGCCCAGTCTCGTGGGACGGAGGATCCCTCCTTCCCTGTGCGCGGTCTGCTCGGAGCTGGGACTGCAGAAAGATGGTTGGCAGAACTCTGGCCCCTTCGAGTCGTGGGGGATGGGAGGGGGGAGGGTGCGCCGGCAGAGGCCTTTTCAGACGCGATTTTGGGGGGAGGGGTCTGCGCTATGGTTCTTGAAGGGGCATCCGTTATTTCAACTGTCTTTCCCCACGAGAAAGGGGAGGGAAAAGGAGCCCCCAGTTCTTTGCCTATACTAGAAAGTAAGGAGATGTTCGTTATTTATACAGTATTTTAAAATATTTTTAATTCCTTAACAATATTTGGTGTTTGTCCCGATTTCCGTTACTGGCTTCTTTAAATTCGCAACTCATTGCCAAAAGAGATACGCAGGGTGTATTTTCTTTGAACGTAAAGCAGTGAACTTACTAAGAATTTGATAGATTTATCAGATGGTCTTCTGTTTAAATGTGACAGTTTGTAGTCAAAGTACAGTTTATACAATCTACCCAGTGTCTTGAAATTGCGCACTTTTGGTGAACTTCTTAATGCAAAGTGTTTTTGCTGCGTATCTGACGTTCCTATGCCCACTGTTAGCTGTTCGAAGGTGTCCTAGACAAATTAAACCTTTCTTTAAAGTATCATTTTGTGATATTTACAATTTGATTGAACTTTAAAGTGTGCATCCTTTCTTAATAGATCGCTGCTGTAGAAGACAAACGAGCGAAAGTTTTTTTCCCCTTTCGTCATGGCCCAGTTTGGAGGACAGAAGAATCCGCCATGGGCTACTCAGTTTACAGCCACTGCGGTATCTCAGCCAGGTCAGGCTACTGAACTCTTATACTGTAAAGGCGGGGCTGGGTGGCATGTTATAACTATGTGCATTTGACTATGCATAATATTACAAAATGTTTGCAAATGATATGCCATTTCAGCTTATCTATGAAATTCTCTTTAAAAATTCATGTGTCAGCAAGCAAAAAGTATGTTTTAAACAGCAGTTTGGACATTTTTATAGTTTTTCCCAAACCTTAAAGTAACTTTTAATTGACTTAATTATGTTAGAGGTTAGCATCCACACATTCATTAGAATTTAACTCCTTTGGCATGTTACATTTAAAAGTAAATGTGTTAAAACATCCATACTTTATAAAAAAGTATATATAACTGGTTTTCACTTGTTTGAATTTAGAAAAGCCAACTTTAAAGAACTTATCAAATAAAAGGAAAAGGTATAAAAGGAGCAAATGATAAATTACATTTTCAAACAAATGTCAATGAAAATGCTGGTTTTAATAAATTTCTTTCTGTTGCTCTTAGGAGGAATTTTTTTGCCTTTTCGTGACTTGTGGTTTGGATCTTGAATGTTTTCTAAGCATTCTTTTTTAAGATTTATTTTTTATTTATACATACAAGCTGGGGTACAGGCTAGAGGCGTGGGGCGGCGAGAGGGTTCACCAAAGACAGTGGGGAGCAGAACAGGCAGATCAGAAATACACTGCTGAGGGGAGCAGCGGGCGAGGCAGGAGAGGTCTGCTGCGCCATGTGGGATTCTCCCCGGCCGGGCATCGAACTCGCGTCTGTCGCAGCTACCGACAGCTCCACCGGGGAGGCCCCTTTCTAAGCATTCTTAGCAGAATAAAAACAGCAGAATTTGAGTACCCAGAAAACTTGCAGCTTCTTCTATTAATTTGAGTATGTTTCTATTTATATTTGATACTAGTTTTTTGCTAATACTAGTTTTTTGCTGTTTTACTTAAAATATCTATTTGTAATTTGAGGTCAGTTGCAGAGACACCATGATCCACTAAAATGAATCTTCTAAAATTTGATCGACATGATTATCTGGTTAAGTAGGTGACCTTAAATGGCTATTTTAGGGTTTTTATTTCAATTACTCTTGATTTTGGGGTAGAAATTATGAATTGTTCTTCAGGCAACTGAAAATAATGTAAAATAAAAGTTGTGGATTAGTCAGATCCAAGTTTTTCTCTGTGTTAAATATTGAGCTATCTGGCATTAATTTATTTTTGATGAAACAGGAATTATTAGCAACAATACTGCCCAGAAGCAAGTGTGGTATTACCGGTATTTCAGTAAACTAAGATGTTTTCCCTAGCTTTTTCTGCTAGTTTGTTTTCGATTCATATCTGTATTGGTCTGATAAAGTAGGTGTGATAGTGGAATTATCTGTAACTCTTAACATTTGCATTGTAGTTACTTAAATGTGCATTATTCTGCTTGGTTTTTAATACTGAGCGCAGGAGACACCAAGGTTTATAAAAGTTGGCAAAGAAAATCAGTAGTGAATATATGTCTCCCTTTTTCATATTTAGTAATAGAGATTGAATATAATGGTATTTGTATAAACAGAGTTTGTATTTGTCCTGTATGAAACTACTTAGGGATTTTCTTGGAATTGTCATTAATCAGAACCTTCCAAATTAAAATTTTTTTAAAAGATTTATTTATGCGTACAAGAATTGGGGTGTAGGCCAGAGGTGTAGGGGTGGGAGAGGATTCACCAGGGACAGAGTAGGGAGCAAACAGGCAGATTGACTGATAGACTGTTGGGAGCAGTGGACTAGGCAGGAGTGGTCTACTGTGCCATGAGGGAAGTTCACTGGCCCGACATTGAACTCATGCTGCGGTGACTGAGGATAGCTTCATGGTGCTGACTTAACTCCTTGTGCCACCAGGGAGACTCCCAAATCTAAAATTTTATTGATAGATCATGATTTCAATAAGTAGGAATGGTTTTGTTAGTGTCTGTACTTTGCTATAAAAATCCTGCAGTAGATTCTGAATGGAACTCTCCAGTAACATTCATTTTATTAAAATATTTAATTTTTAGGTGCTATATTTTAGGCTGCTTTCTGAATGCTTAATATTTTCTTGCCTTGTTTTAAAGCCTTTTTCACATCTTTTAGAGCTGGTTAAGCAAATTTCTGTCAAAGTTAAAATTTTTCTAGTCCTGCGACAATAATAAGAAGTCTTATACCTAGTTGCAAGACAAACACTTTAACCTATGTATAAGCTTTTTCTCCTGGGAGCTTCATATGTAGTTTGAGAAAAAATCCCATGAAGGACATGGAAAGGACTTAATTAGGGTAAAAGTATAGGTATCAGTTTTACTATATTTAAAAATATATGCTCATAGAAATATGCCAGGTATGTTGTATAAGAGGTTACTGTCATATATCAAGTGATGGTGCAACAGAAAAGGGTTAAGTGAATAATTCAACTCAAATATTTTGATCTTTATTGTTTCTGGCACGCCCCACTATTACCTTTTTGTATATAACTTACTATAGTTATGTTCAGTTAATGACTTTATATTCCATTTTCTAGCAAGATTACTCATTTGTATGAGTTAAAATTCTCAGCTAACAGTTATTTGAAAATTATTGTGCTCTCACAGATAAACATATAAACTTTAAAAACTTCAGTGGAAGCCTGTATATGGGCAGTTTATTCCTGAAATTTGTTACAAAATTGAAAATAGTAATTAAATTCTTCTATTTTTATTTTTATTTTATTTATTTTTTTTTTCCAGGTGCATCAGATAGTTGAGTAGCAAATCATTTTAGTGTCAGACTTTGGTCACTGAACAGTGTCATCACCTGCATAAATTGTTCTATTTTTAATACTGAGCTTAATCAGTTAAGGAGAATGAGTAATTTCTCGATGTCCTGATCTGTCATCTTTAATTTTTTTTCCTTTTACGCCCATATTCAGTCATATATCAAACCTTGACTCTTTTTCTCCTTTGAAAATACTCCAAAAATTTATTTTTGCTTTTTTCATTTAATATAAAATGTAGGCATTCTGCACTTCACGTTTGGATAACCATATTGGTAGCAGCTTTCCCTTACAAGTGCCATGCCAAAGTCTCAACTTTCAAGCCCACTCATCTTTCCCAAGATTTTCTTTTCTTTTTTAAGATTTACTTATGCATGCAAGAGCTGGGGTGTAGGCCAGAGGTGGGCGGGAGTGAGAGGATCACCAGAGACAGAGTGGAGAGCAGAACAGGCAGATTGACTGAAATACACTGCTGGGGGAGCAGCGGGGAGTGAGGGGAGGCAGGAGAGATCATCTGTGCCATGTAGGAAGCTCCCTGGCCAGGGATTGATCTTGTGCTGCAGTGGCTGTTGATAGTTTCATAGTACTGAGACTTAACTTTGTATATTTTCTAACCCATAGTGCTTGCCATAAATTTTTTTCCTTTTTTCTTTTTAAAGATTTGTTTGTTTATGCATACAAGAGCTGGGGTGTAGGCCAGAGGTGTGGGGGGGGGAGGCAGAAGGGTGAGAGGGTTCACCAGAGACAGAGTGGGGAGCAGAACGGGCAGAACTACTGAAATATACTGCTGACATATACTACTGAAATATACAGCGGGCTTGACAGGAGGGATCTGCTGCTACATGTGGGAATCTCCCTGGCTGGGGATCTAACACCTGCTGCAGTTGCTGAGGATAGCTTCATAGTCTGAGACTTCACCCCTTGTGTCATCAGGGAGGCCCTGCCATAAATTCTTTGCTAAGTCAGGAGTCTTTTCATCGTTTACTTGGTGTTGATGCTCAAACTTTATTATACTTTATTTTATTCTAACTCTTTTTATTTGCTTTCCTTTCTTCCTTGATAGGCTAGTTCTTATTTCTCTTCCTTTCCAATGCATCTGTTAGGTATGCTAAAGCATAATTTCAATCAAAATTACAGATTTTTTTCAAAGCAGAGTGTGGTCTGAGCTATGTATCACAGCTTCTCTCTGTAACAGATAAACACTGATGTCCAGAAAGGTTTAGAAATTTGGACCTCGCAGAAGATCATAGCAGAGCCAATATTAGGGTATCTGAATTGTAGTTCATTGTATCTTCTGTTATTCTCTTGTTTTATTCACCTGCAAAAATATCTTCAAGGACTTTTATAGTTCAAATTCCTTGGTATGGTATTCAGGGTCTTTGTCATCTTTCCAGTCTCATTTCTCCTCCAGACTGAAATACTTGTTTTTAATATTTATCCTATTTCTCTGTCCTAGCTGAAGCTGTATTTGTCTTCAGTGATAATCGTTATTTGCATCAGAGATTTTAGGTTTGAAAAGTACAGTTTTCTGTTGTGTAAAGAAACAGAGAGTGCACCAGCTAATCACTAACTTGATCTTTAAGTAACCCTTAGATCAATTACATCTTGTAGGGGAACATTCCATGTATTTAACTCAGAATCTTACATGTGTATATTTGCAGCAATATTAATATGTGGGGATGAATTTAGCATATTCAGACCTATTTTGTCCTCTGATATTTTGACTATTTGTAAGATGTTTAAATTCTATTGAGAAAAGATGAATTATATCAGAAATTAGATATCGTTGCATATGTGATATGTGGTGCTGTAAATACTTCACCGATGTTAATACCAACACAAGTGTTTTAAACTCCATTTTTCTGCCTCTCTATTCTGAATTTTTAAACACCCCCCCCATCATTCCCAACCTACCCTCCATCCCACCCCCCAGTCTTTGGAATCAGTAGCTCAAATTGTTCATGGTCTTTTTCAAATACCCTATGTATTATGTTAACTTCATTTTGATTAGTTAACCCTTAATAGAGTTGGATTTTTGCAATTTACTTGGTAAAAAGGAGGATTGCTACTTGTGTACTTGTTTAAACAGTACTGGTGCTATGTAATAACAAGTTGTTGCTAAAACATTCTTCTAAGAGATAAAAAATGTAGTGTTTTTTTTATCATTTAAAGATTTATTTTTATTTTTGCATGCAAACTGGGGTGCAGGCGATGTGTGAGACGGTGAGAGGGTTCACCAGAGACAGAGTGTGGAGACAGGCAGATCGACCCAAATACACTGCTGAGGGGAGCAGCAGGCGAGGCAGGAAAGGTCTTCTCCCTGCCTCCCCCCCACCCCCATGTGGGATTCTCCCCTACCAGTCATTGAACTTAAGTCTTGAGTCTTGATCTTGCCTGCTGCTGCAGCCACAGACAGCTCCACAGCACTGTGCTTAACCCATTGCGCTACCAGGGAGGCCAACACATAACGTCTATTGAGGCTTATGGTTAATACTTGTTTTCCTGCTCTTCTGAATGTGTCTTCCTTGTGTTCTTATACACTGAGAACTGCATTAACATACCAAACTACAAACCAGTGAATTGCTCACCTGTCTATCCTGAGTTTACTGTGCAGCACGTGTTTATGTAGCTATGACTTCTCTTGCATTGTGTGTTTTGTGACCTGGGAAATAATTTTGATTTTTAAAATTTTTTCATTTAAATTTTTTTTATTACTAATTTTGATTTTTTTAGTGAAAATATATTGGAAGTAGCATTAACAGCTTTAAAGGTTAGAATTAACTTTGGGTGATACAGACTCGTAAGAATTAGGGGTCTCGAAGTATGTAAATATCAGAAGTATTTAAGGGGAAGAGTTCATAACACATTATAAATAATGTCTTCAACTGTCTAGGAGGTTGACTGAAATTTGAATAGTAGGTAGAAGAGACAACGGCCATGATCACTAAGTCCTCACTTACTCGAAATTTTGAAAATGGAAGAGCAGTGGTCTACCAAGATATCTTTATAGAGATTAGCAACATCCCAATATAATAGTAATTTAGTTAAGCTTCATTTACCTCTTCCTTATAGAACAACACTGTTCACCAAGAACTTTCTGTGATAGCAGATATATTCTGTATCTTTGTTGTTTAATATAGTAGCCACTAACTGCATATGGTTATTGAACGCTTGAAATGTGGTTAGTGTGACTTAGCCACTGCAGCATGAGTTTGATACCTGGCAAGGGAGCTTCCCACATGGGGCAGCAGACCTCTCCTGCTCGCCTGAGGCTCCCTTCAGCAGTGTGTTTCAGTCCATCTGCCTGTTCTGCTCCTCACTCTGTCTCTGGTAAATCCTCTCACCCACCCACCTTTGACCTACACCCCAATTTGTATGCATAAATAAATAGATCTTTAAAAAAATTGGTAAGTCATAACATAAACTTGTAATTATATGAAACTATGTGCATGTTTTTAGAAAATAATGTATTTTTCACTTGCCCTTAAAGTTATATTTTTTTAAGATTTATTTTTTTATGCATACAAGCTAGTGTGTAGGCCAGAGGTGGGTGGGGGGTGGTGAGAGGATTCACCAGAGACAGAGTGGGGAGCAGAACAGGCAGATCTGCTGAAATATTCTCAGGAGAGACAGGAGAGACCTGCTGTGCCATGTGGGAAACTACCTGACCGTGAATTGAACTTGTGCTGCAGCAGCTCTGGATAGCTTCATAGTGCTGAGACAACCCATTGCACCACCAGGGAGGCCCTGCCCTGAAAGTTTTTAAAAAACAGCCCTTACGTTTATTTATTTTCCTGGTAGCCCGTGAGCATTTCAGCTTTTCATAAGTTCACTGAAGTATTGATATACAATGATGAGCATGTCTGTTTCAGATCAGGTCATGAAATCTTCAGGAATCATACTGAATTAGGTACAGATAAATGAACAGGCTATTGCAATGTGGATATTGGAAAAGATCTCAACTGACAAGTGATTTGGCCACTTGTGTAGAGAGAAAGATTAAACTAGAGATTAGTAGTTTTGTACTCTGTAAGTTATGGAATTTCCTTGCAGAATATTGATTTTAATAATTTAAAAGCGTGGAGAATAATACAGATTCTATGATCGTTTTTCAGATATCAACAGAAAAGGGAGCTCATTAATAAATATTAATGAAATATGCTTTATTGTGATTAAAATCATCAAAGTAGGTGTTTTAAAGAGTTATAGTGCAGATTTATAAAAGCCACAGAATAATTTTACAAAATTTGAGTTAAGTGGGTTTGGTGGGGTTTTTTTTGTTTTTTGTTTTTTGTTTTTAAAGAATTTTATTTATTTATGTGTGCAAGCTGGGGTACAGGCCAGAGGCGTGGGGCGGAGAGAGGGTTCACCAGAGACAGAGTGGGGAGCAGAACAGGCAGATCAGAAATACACTGCTGAGGAGAGCAGCGGGCGAGGCAGGAGAGGTCTGCCGCACCATGTGGGATTCCCCCTGTCTGGGCGTTGAACTGGCGTCACTCGCAGCCAACAACTCCACAGCGCAGCGCTCAACCGATGCGCCACCGGGGAGGCCCCCAGGGTTTGGTGGGGTTTTTGAAAGATTTTATTTATTTATGCACACAAGAACCAGGGTGTAGGCCAGAGTTGCTGGGGATTGGTGGGGGTGAGAGGATTCACCAGAGGTAGAGTGGGGAGCAGAATAGGCAGATGTACTGAAATACACTGCTGAGGGGAGCAGCGGGCAAGACAGGGAAGGTCTGCTATGCTATGTGGGTCAGCTCCCTAGCCAGGATGGAACTCTTGCTGCAGTGGCTGCTGAGAGCACTGAGTCTTTAACCCCTGTGCCACTAGGGAGACCTGAATTAAGTGGTTTTGAAGTAAGGACTAAAACGTAAGTTAACTTTCCCTCAACTTAACCTTTATTAACAATCTAGCTTGTATTTTCTAAATGATTCCATTGACTGTCAACAGTAGGAAAGAAAGAATTTGGGTATCAGAGTCCAGAAAATGTAGAAAAACTACAGAAAATAACCAACTTTCTGAGATACTCATTTTGAGCCCTTCTGTTATAGCAACTGTCAATATCTTCCAGGACTCTGAGAATTGGTACCAGGAGAGTGAAATAGCATATCTGACTGGGGTCACATGTCATGTGTGTGAAGGAGATGAGTGTGATTCAGGGTGCACCACAGAGATAATATGGGTTCTGTTCCAGACCACCACAGTTAAAATCGATGTCATAATAAAGTGAGCCACATGAATTTTTGATTTCTTGGTGTATATTAAAGTCTATTAAGTATGCAATAACATATCTAAAAAAGGTATATACCTTGATTTTTAAAAATTGGTAAAATGCTGTTTAAGTCTTTAGTGAGTCATAATCTTTTTTGCTGGTGGAGGGTCTTGCCTCAGTTTTGATGGCTGCTGACTGATCGAGGTGGGAGTTGCTAAAGGTTTGGGGTGGCTGTGATAATTTCTAAAAGTAGGGCAACAGTGAAGTTTGTCACATCAGTTGACTCTTTCACAAGAGATTCCTTTGTAGTGGGCAAAGCTGTTTGATAGCATTTTACCCCAGAGTAGGTCTTAACAGTGAATTTAAAATATTTTAAAAGGGGCCTCCATGGTGGCACAAGGGGTTAAGGCTCAGAACTGTGAAATTATGGGCAGCCACTGCAGCACGATTTCCATCTCTGGCCAGGGAACTGACCCACATGATGCAGCAGACTTCTCGTCTTGCCTGCTGCTCCCCTCAGCAGTATATATCAGTCAGCCTGCCTGTTCTGCTTCCCACTCTGTCTCTGGTGATCCTCTCACACACACCCACTTCTGGCCTACACCCCAGCTCTTGATGCGTAAATAAATAAATCTTTTTTTTTAAAGATTTATTTTTGCATACAAACTGGGGTGCAGACCAGAGGCGTGGGGTGATGAGAGGGTCCACCAGAGACAGAGCCCGGAGCAGAACAGGCAGATAGACTGAAATACACTGCTGAGGGGAGCAGTGGGCAAGGCAGGAGAGATCCCCTGTACCATGTGGGAATCTCCCCAAGACATTGAACTTGCACTGCTTCCAACAGCTCCACAGCGCTACGCTTAACCCATTGTGCCAACAGGGAAGCACATAAATAAATCTTTTTAAAAACCCAGAATTTTTGAAACCATGTTGTAGCCAGATGTACTGTCATCCATGCTTTGTTGTTCTGTTTGTAGAACACAAGCAGAGCAGATTTATCATTATTCTTAAGGGCCCTAGGATTTTTGGAACGGTAATGAAAATTGCCTTCAATTTAGTCACCAGCTGCCTTAGTCCCCCTAACTCTTTAAATCTTGCAAGTCAGGCATTGACGCCTTTCTAGCTATAAAAGTCTTAAATGGCATCTTCCAATAAATAATAGTAAATAATAAATAATAAAACTGTTCTTTGAAAATTGCTGTTTAGTGTAGCTGCCTTCAATTTCGTTTTTTTTTTTTTAAGATTTATTTATTTATGCTTACAAGCTGGGATATAGGCTAGAAGTGTGGGGTGGTGAGAGGATTCACCAGAGACAGAGTAGGGGAGCAGAACAGGCAGATCGACTGAAGTACACTGCAGAGGGGAGCAAGTGGGCAAGGCAGGAGAGGTCTGCTGCACTATGTGGGAATCTCCCTGGTCGGGTATTGAACTCTTGCTTCAGTGGCTCTGGATAGCTTCATAGTGCTGCGCTTAACACATTGAGCAATGAGGGAGGCCCTCATTTTTCTTTTTCTTTTTTTTTTTATTTATTTATGCAAGAGCTGGGGTGTAGGCCAGAGGTTGGGGGGGGAGGGTCTGCAAGGGTTCACCAGAAACAGAGTGGGGAGCAGAACGGGTGGATTGACTGAAATACACTGCTGAGGGTAGCAGTGGGTGAGACAGGAGTGGTCTGCTACACCATGTAGGTCAGCTCTCCAGGGATCGAACTCATGCTTCAGTGGCTTCGTAGTGCTGAGACTTAACCTCTTGTGCCACCAGGGAGGCCCCCACCTTCAGTTTCTTAGATCTGGAAAATTTACTACAACTTCTGCATCAACACTTGCTACTTCACCTTGCGCTTTTGGGTTATGGAGACAACTCCTTTCCTTAAACCTCATGAACCAACCTCTCCTAGTCTCAGAGTTTCCTTATGCTGCTCTCTTACCACTCTTATCCTTCATAGAACTGAAGAATTAATGCCTTGATCTGGATTGGTCTTAAGAGAATGTTGTGACTGGTTTGGTCTTCTACTCAAACCACTGAAACTCCATATAGGCGATATGATTGGTTTGCTGTCTTAACTACTCCTGTGTTCACTGGAGTACCACTTTCAGTTTCCTTCAAGAACTTTTCCTTTGCATTTGCAATTTGACTGTTTGACATTCAAGTCCTAATTTCTGTCTATCTTGAATTTCTACATGCCTTCCTCTCCAAGCTTAATTTTTTCACTTTTGATTTAAAGGGAGAGACTAGCAATTATTCGTTTCACTTAAACACTTAAGAGGTCATTGTAGGAATATTAATTGGCTTAATTTCAGTATTGTATCTTAGGGGATAGGGACACTTAAGGAGAGAGAGTGGAGCAGTCAGAACACACATGAAATCAGTCACGTTTGCTGTCTTACATGGTTACAGTTCATGATACCCCAAAACAGTTATAATAGTAATATCAGAAATTTCCAAGAACAGATAACTGTAACAGATATAATAATAATAATAAAGAAAAAATTTTAAATATTGTGACAGTTACACAGAGACAATGAAGTGAGCACGTGCTATTAGAAAAATGGTACCATTTAAATTTGCTCAATGCAGGGTTGCCACAATCAAAGATTTTGTAAAAAACACAGTATCTAAAGCAAAATAAAAGGAAGTATGCTTGTATTTGAATCATCAATGTTAATTCTGTCAAATGCACAACATGCCAATCTTAGGATTTAAAATACTAATAATTTTTTCTAGGGTCTTCCTTGTCTTGTGTTTACATGAGAATTTCTGTTATCCTAGAACAGTGGTTTTTAACCTTTGAGGGGCCAATACACCACCTTTGGAAATCTGATGAAAACTTTGGATTTTCTTGTTTGCGGTGTTGCATGCAATTTCAGAAGATTGATAGAACCCACTGGTTAGACCTATGCCCTAGATTTTGGTACCTTTTCCTCTTCTAATTGCAGATAACCTTATTTTGAACTTACTGGTGTTGATATTTCCTTTCTATTTAAAGACATTTAGTTAGTTTGGTTTCACCTCCCTGTCCATCTATGACATGACTTACTTTAAAAATAAAAGATGAAGTGGTAAGAATTTAGTTACCATGTATTTATCCCATTTGGGATGTTTATTCCCATGTAGCATCTCCTTCCTTTTTTTAAATAAAGACTTACTTTTTTTTTTTTTTAAAGATTTTATTTATTTTTGTGTAAAAGAACTGGCGTGTAGGTCAGAGGTGCAGGTGGAGACAGGAGAGGTCTGTGAGTCATGTGAGTCAGCTCTCTTGCCAGGGATCTAACTTAGACTCCTGAGATGGGCCATCTCGGTTATACTGTTGTGACTTAACCCCTAGGCCACCAGGGAGGCCCCAGAGCCTCCTTTCTTAATTTTTAAAATTGTTTTTGAAGAGAATAAGGGAATTTACAAGAACTCTATAAACAATTTCTGGGATGTTTGTTTTTTTGCCTTGCTTTATTAATGTTGGGTTTGTTGTTGTTTTCTTTTTTTTTTTTTTGGTAGAAGAACTGGGAGGTAGGCCAGAGAAGACTCACCAGAGACAGAGTGGGGAGCAGAACAGGTGAATTAACTGAAATACACTGCTAGGGGAGCGGAGGATGAGTCAGGAGAGGTCTGCTGTGCCATATGTGGGTGGGTTGGCTCCCTGGCTGGGGATCAGACTCAGGCCTTAGTGGTGATAGGGCTGAGACTTAACCCCTAGGCCACCAGGGAGGACCCCTGTTGCCTAAATTTTTTAAGCCTTATACCCCTTTTATCCCCAAACTGTATTTTTTCAGGGAACTAGTCTGTTTTCCAGGAGATAGAATTTTGGGAAGTGCAGTGGTGGAATGGAATTTTTAGTTGATTGCTTTTTGCATTTATAACAGAATTACATAAAAGCATCAAATAAAGTCTTTTTCATGTTCTCTTCAGCTTTTAACTGCGTCTAAACATACATTAGTCATTGAGTACCTATATCTGTTATTCTGAATCCACCCCTCAATTATGGTATAAGCAGGTGATCATTTTAAATCACTAAATGGGGCCTCCCTGGTGGCGCAGCGGTTGAGCGCTGCGCTGTGGAGCTGTCGGCAGCACGTGATGCAGGTTCGACGCCCAGCCGGGGAGAATCCCACATGGTGCAGCAGACCTCTCCTGCCTCGCCCGCTGCTTCCCCCAGCAGTGTATTTCAGATCTGCCTGTTCTGCTCCCCACTCTGTCTCTGATGAACCCTCTCGCCGCCCCACGCCTCTGGCCTGTACCTCAGCTTTTATGTATAAATAATAAATCTTTAAAAAAAATAATAAATCACTAAATGGTTACATTTATCTCTTACTGCTCAATATTATAGTGTACTAAAATTGAAAACTTACTGGGCTTTTAAAAATGTTTTTGTCTGTTTCCTAGTTTTAAAATTATTACTATTTTTTTATTTCCCATTTGTTTAATCCCATTATGTTTTTCCAGGTACAGTCTGAGTAAAATTTAATAACCCTAAAGTCAATTCTTTAATGCAAAGTAGAATTGCATGAAAATTCTGTCTAGTAGGAAGTTTTCAGTGTGGCTCTTATGTAATACAACTTTACTGTATGATTCTTACTGTAATGCATAACTAAGCCCTCTTGGAAAATTCTTGGAAAAAATCCAAATAACCTTGATTTTTCTACTCCCCCCCTTTTTTTTTTAAATCTCATTTTAGCTGCATTGGGTGTTCAGCAACCATCACTCCTTGGAGCATCTCCTACCATTTATACACAGCAAACTGCATTGGCGGCAGCAGGCCTTACCACACAAACCCCAGCAAACTACCAGTTAACTCAGACTGCAGCATTACAACAACAAGCCGCAGCTGCAGCAGCTGCGTTGCAACAGGTGAATCTTCAGTAAGGTTTTAATATGTGGCATAGAAAACTTATCAAATCTGTACCTTCAGTATTTAAAGAATTGAGCGGTTGTGGGGTTTTATTATGTTTATAGTTTTTTCTGATGATAAAAATTATATATATTCAGGACATGCGCAGAAATACAGTTACATAGCCAAAATTCTTAAATTGGATAGTTCTTATACCTTAAATATTTGAGTGACACTCAGTTCTTGATGGGTCCCAGACTTAAGTCTTCACCATTTTGTTTAGTTTAGATGAAGTTTTATTTATTCCAGAAAATTTCTTTTAGTGTAATTTTGGTTATATATTTATATGTACATACATCACTCTTTGAGAATGAATAGAACTATTAATATTCATATTTTTCTTTTAAAAATCTTTTTTTCCCAGCAATATTCACAACCTCAGCAGGCCCTGTACAGTGTGCAACAACAGGTTAGTTTATATTTTCCATGTTGAAATTGATTTAGAAATTAGTGACTTATTCCAAATTCAACTGTATAGGTTCTATTTCCTGTTAATTACTTTGATGTGTGATTTGAATTTGGGGGAGCGTGGGGAAAATGAGATGGGTAAGGGATAGGCCAACAGGAGAGAAATCCTTAAAACCCAAATATTCACCTGGCTGCCAGTCTTTGTCACATGTCTCTAAGACAGCATGCAGAGGATAATCTGGAAAGACTCACTCTATTACTGAGGCTTTGACTTAGTACACCTGCCTGGAATCTCTGGCCTTACCGTGCTGTAGTAGACTACATGTGAAAATGAGGAGAGTGCTTTTTTTCTATTTGAAGACTAAACCCTAGAGAGACTGGGCTTTAGCCTCTTTTCTTTTTTTTTTTAAAACAGCAGTACCTTTCTCTCCCCCCCCCCCATTCAAATTCTATATAGAAACCCAATATATAGAATATTAAAATAAAACTATTGAAAATGGGAGACTGCTTCCCCTTATTTTACTTCTGCTCCCAAGGCACATTTGAATGATTTGAAAATTCCTAACTTAGGCTATAAAAGGCAAATTCTTTCACCCTTTTCCTTAGGCTCATCTTCTAATCATATTCCTCAAGTGATGATAGGAATAGGTAAGAAAAACTGAATCGAAGGAGAAACATGTCAAGGAAAAAAATTTACGTTGCTGAAATCTAGAGAGGTTCTAGCCTAATCACCTGCTCTGTGCTTAGAGTCTTTTTTCCTTCTCAGTGCCATTCAGAACCTTTAGGAAAGTGTGGCATTTAGGAGAGGGCAAGGGTATATAAGAGAGAGGGAGCAAAAACTGTATCCAAAGTCCCCATGGAAACACATGAGTCTCCTCAAAACATAAAGTTTTATCTCTAGATCCATGACCCATTTTTATTCTTGGCTGAAGTCCTTGGAGGTTTTAGAAGCATCATATTTTCCCTGAGAATTACAATATCCCTCTAATAATTGCTTTAAACATCTAAAAAAAAAAGAAAAGTGATTGATGTCAAGTTGGCTGTCTTTTTTTCAAAGTTAGCCTTCAGCTTATTTGGTACTGTTACGAAATACATTAAAACTTACGTTGAACCACTTGAAAATGGCTATATTAAAATGTTATTGCCTTTAAAAATGCCATTACTCATCATTCTTAACTACAGACAAATTGTAGACGTTCTTGTAGATTTAACTTCTGTCATGGTGAGCTTGGGTATAATAGAGATAAATAACTTCTATTTATGGTGATGCCAGGCAAATTGTGTTTGAATTAGAACCGCATATAGTTTATCATAATGTAAATCAAATTTCTTATCCAAATTTTTAAAATTTCCTCCCTCAGATCAATACCTTTTACTTTTCTATTGCCAGAAAAAACATTTGTCAGCAAGAGTGTATAGTCACTTATAGCTCCTACACCTATGGTAAATCAGGAGTGGTTCTCATTTTAGGGATAGATAGGAATTCACATAGCTGCTAATAAGTTTTGTTACAAGTAGCATACTGTTGTTGCTGAATTTTAACAAGTTGAAGAGCTAGAAATCTTCCCTTCTAGGGACCTAACTTTTTTTGTGGATGTTATTCCTATGAAATAACAAAAAAGATAAAGTCCTAATGTTATTGCTACCAAATGACTTAGTTATAGCAGAACTACAGTTAGAAATATTTTAAGAAACCTGATGATTTCTGTCAACTGTCATGTTTTTGGCTTTTTTTTTTTTTTTAAACATTTTAAAAGACAGATTTATAAGGAAAAGAAAGAAGACATAGTTCCAGGCAGGCAGGGGAACTCTTACGTATTTTTTAATTAGAAGTAAAGTACCTACTTAATCGGAATTTCCTTATTTAAAGCATCTATGAAACAATAAATCTGATCAATTATTTTCTTTTTTCTTTCCTGTTTTTGTTTGTTTTTCTATTTTCAGTTACAGCAACCTCAGCAGACTCTTTTAACACAGGTTAGTTTGGTATTACTTTATTTTTTTGGCTGAGTGAAGAGTAGATCAAAGTTTTATTCCTATTCTGGTTCCTTTCAGAGTTTAGAGAAGAATGTTGGAATTACATAATAGTTTAGCAGTAAAATGTTAAGATGGAAAGTATGTTGTTTGTTTTTTTTATATGGTTTTTGATGACAGATCAAGCTGGTTTGAATAATATAAGATCTTATTTTAAACTTAATACTGATTTTAGATTTTATACTTGCCTTACAGCTAATATTTCTAGGAAGCTTTTTGTAGATGGTAGATTTTTTTCTTTTAGCTTGATCTTAGTAGGTACTAATTATATTCATCATCAGCTTAATTTTCAACGACATTAAAATGTTTTTGAACTTTTGATATGAAGTGCTACTTTAGACTTTGTGAATCAGTTATGGATTCTTGGATATATTTTTTTCTTTTTTTACAACCTTTTAAAAGTTTAAGAACATTCTTCATTTATAAGCTATTCAAAATCCTAAAATTTTGGTCTTGATATGTCTCTTGAGCCTTGGAACGTTAATCTCTGGTATGTACTAAAATGAAATACTATGCAATTGTTAAAAAGGAAGTAGACCCTCAATAACTAGTGACCAGAAATGGTTCATGGATAGGGAACTAGATAAGTTGAGAATCAGGAGTAGGCGAGAAATTCTCACTGTATAATTTTGAGAAATTTCTTACTGTGTAGTCTGTAGTACCTCTTAGCCTTGAACCTGTTGTCTTTTTTTTTTTTAATAAAGCATACTTAAGTTGAGAAATCAACTCCAGTTGTCTTTATTAAAGAGCTAAAATTAACTAGAACTTGTATTTCAATCTCTAATAGTAGAATTTCCAGATTAAGCAGAAAACTCTAAAAGTTTGTCTTTCCTTAGCATAGTATTTCCGAAAGTGTGTCCATAAAGCATTAGTTTCTGAGGATGTTAAATTTCATAAGAAAAAATAATTTTGTAGTTAAAGTTTTAAGAAATGCTGAGTTCTTTTACTATTTATAGAACCTTGCTTTTTTAGTTGTAGACCTGGTGGACTGGCTTTATCTTACAGCAGGTGTAGAGCAAATTCCATGGTTTGATTTGAAGAATCTGATGATAGTTTTTTCTTTTTAATGATTTTATTTCTCTTATGTACAGAAGTTTTAATATGTTATTATCCATGCTTGATTGTGCCAGAAAAAAGACCAATAAAAATAACAGTTTTCCCTCCAGTTTTATTGCAGTGTAATTGAAATAACATTAAGGTATACAACAAAATATTTGATACATGTATATATTGTGAAATGATCACCACAATAGGTTTAGGTAACATGTATCACGTGACAGTTAAATTTTTTTTCTTCTGATGAAACTGAATATCTCTGAGCAACTTTCACATATACAATACAGTTATTATCTGTAGGAACTGTTATTTATAGTACATCCCCAGAACTTATTTATCTTATAACTGGAAGTTTGTACTTTTTGACCATCTTTACCCACTTTTCCCATCCTCTCCTTTGGCAACCATCAATCTGTTCTCTTTTTGTATAGGGTCTTTGGGTTTTTTTTTAAATTACACATATATGTGATATTATACAATAGCTGTCTTTATCTGATTTATTTCACTTATATAGAACTTTTTGAGTCTTTATTATACTGTTGATGGATTTTTAATTTCTAAGAGCCAACTAAATATGCTGTGTTTTTTAAAAATCCATTGTAGTATCATTTTCCCCTTGGAACAACCTGTGAAAACATTCATCTAAGGGGACTTCATAATGAGATAGATAACAATAATCCAAAACTTCTCAGACTTAATTCTTACCTTCAGAGTACACATGTGTGTTCTCTAACTTCAAATAAATTATTTTTATCATTGGAGTTAGTTTTAAGTAGTAGTTTTTAACTCTAGGTTGTTTCAGTTCATTACCTTAATTTGGTGTTGATTTTGTTTTATAGCCAGCTGTTGCACTGCCTACAAGCCTTAGCCTGTCTACTCCTCAGCCTGCAGCACAGATAACTGTATCATATCCAACACCAAGGTCCAGTCAGCAACAAACTCAACCTCAGAAACAGCGTGTTTTTACAGGGGTGGTTACAAAACTACATGATACGTTTGGATTTGTGGATGAAGATGTATTTTTTCAGCTTAGGTAAACCTCATTTGGTGTTGGCAAATGCCTTCTTGTACTTAAGCATTAAATACTTAGCATTAAGGCACCTCCTCAGTCATGGCATAGAATTGTGGTTTAGCTCTAATTTTCTGTTTCAGTTACCCAGTTTGTATTATATTTGTACCTCTGATTTTTTTTTTTTTTTTTGGAGAATGTGGCTGAAGTTATCTTTTGATTTGACAATTTTGGGTGACTATTTTATAAATGTTTTGTAAGAGTGAGTTGATAGGTCTAGCAATATATTCATAGGCAGACTAGGGATTAAAATAATAATGGCTTTTAAAATTTAATCTTCTGTGTGACGTCTGATGACAGTATATACAAAATTTTTATTGACAGTTAATGGGTGGAATAGAATGACTGATGAGCTGTAGTGGTTACAGGAAATAGGAATTTCTTTAGCTATTTTATTTTTTAAGATTTATTTATTTCGTAGAAGAACTGGGGTGTAGGTCAGAGATCCTGAGAGTGAAAGGATTCACCAGAGACAGAGTGGGGAGCAGAACAGGTGGATCCACTGAAATACACTGCTGAGGGGAGCACTGGGCAAGATAGGAGAGGTAGGCTGCACCTTTTGGGTTCTCTCCATGGCCAGGGATCGAACTCATGTTGCAATGGCTAGTGATAGCTTGGTAGTGCTGAGACTTTAACTCCTGCACCAACAGGGAGACAGACCCCTATTTTCCATCATGCCAAAACCCAAAGCAAATCTTGTTCTTGGTAGAAAATGCTGTAGGGAGGGCCTTTCTGGTGGTGCAGAGGATTAAGTCTCAGCATTGTGAAGCTATCGGCAGCCACTGGAGCACGAGTTCGATCCTGGCCAGGGAGCTGATCTACATAGGTTTCAGCAGACCTCTCCTCTCTTGCCTGCTACTCCCCTCAGCGGTGTGTTTCAGTAGATCTGCTTGTTCTGCTCCCTACTCTGTCTCTGGTGAATCCTCTCACACACACACCCCCCCCCCCACCTCTGACCTGCACCCAGCTCTTATATGCATAAATAAATAAATCTTTCACAAAAAAAAAAAGAAAAGAAAATGCTGTAGGAGGGAGACAATATTGGAGAGTATTTGGTAGGAAATTATTCTACTTCAAAATCTGTATTTATATGGAGGGGGTGAAACATGATCAATTCTAAAATAAAATGATTCTATTATAGGAGGTTTATCTACTTTTTAAAAGGGCTACTTAGGCTTCCGTTTTGGATACAGTTAACTTTGAAATACTAAATATTTAAATCTTTTTTTGAGCAATCTCTTTCAGTCATATATGTCTTTTATTTATTTTGCAGTGCTGTAAAAGGGAAAACCCCCCAGGTGGGTGACAGGGTATTGGTTGAAGCTACATATAATCCCAATATGCCTTTTAAATGGAATGCACAAAGAATCCAAACACTGCCAAATCAGGTATAATAAATTACTGAATTTTGTAGTATAGAAGCTTGGTTATTGAGTCTTCCAATTCACCAAGACTTTTTTTCCTTTATTCTTTGTTGTTAAGAATCAGTCCCAAACCCAACCCTTACTGAAGACTCCTCCTGCAGTACTTCAGCCAATTGCGCCGCAGACAACATTTGGTGTTCAGGCTCAACCGCAGCCACAGTCTCTGCTGCAGGCACAGATTTCAGCAGCTTCTATTACACCACTATTGCAGACTCAGCCACAACCTTTGTTACAGCAGCCACAGCAGAAAGGTATATTATATATATGCATTATGGCTTTGCTTTTCATGTTTCAGACTAATAAGTGTTTGGTTGTTAAAATAATGTAAGTGCACCTTTAATTACAAAAAGGTGTGGGGGCTCCCCGAGAACTTGACAGCGTAAATACCTTGCATAGACTGCTTTTAATTCCATAGCTATATGGAAGTATGGGGTTTTTTTTAATTGCCTGTTGCAATAAAATAAATCCAGGGACTAGGAAATTCAGATATATGTTCTGTGTGAAGTTAAAATAAATATCAGAACTGTTAATCTCTGACTCATTATTGTTGTCTTATCTGTAATGCTAGAAAATGTTTATAAGACTTACTATAGCCGTATCAACATTTTATGTACTTGTAAAGTCTGGTGGTAGCACTTTAGATTATGCTTGGAATCATTGTGAAGCAGATAAATGAGCCTGCTTTAGTTTTTCTTTGCAAATTGATAGTTTCAAACTCTGTCAATTTCGTGTTCAGACAGTATCAAAATTGATAACCTTGGCTATAAGTTACGGCTTACCTATAACAAAATTATAAAACATTATAATCTACCAAATTATTTCATGAACATCTGTAATCACTACTTGGGTGAAAAATACAATGTTGCTAACATAACCTTTTCTTTTTAAGTAGTTTTTCCCTAATAATGCAGTTAGGCTCTGTTTTTGAAATTTACATAATGTGATTCCTTTTATATAGTCTTTTATGTA
The DNA here is from genome assembly GCA_004024925.1 of Scalopus aquaticus. NCBI lineage: Eukaryota > Metazoa > Chordata > Mammalia > Eulipotyphla > Talpidae > Scalopus > Scalopus aquaticus. The sequence continues at coordinate 23,985 of PVIJ01016117.1, forward strand.
CGATTCTTATCGAGTGTTTTAAAATTTTTCATACTAATTATTCCATGCAACTAATTCCTTCATTTTTATAATTACGTAATATTCTGTTGTTTGGGTATTATACAGTTTATCTGTTCCTTGGTAAATGTTTGTATTATTTCTTGGTTGTCTTTTGTGAAATGCTGTGAATGTTCTCACATACATGTCCAGAGACAATGTGCACGAATTTCTGTAACTTTGGGTGAAATTTCTTGATCTGTGAGAGTTTGTCCTAAACTTATTTACCTTGGCAGTGCCAAACTGTTTCCACACTACTTGGTTCTTCCATATAGATGATCTTTAGTTTTATGATTTTTGGTTATTTTCCTTTCTCATCTTTTTCCTAAGAGGTTTTATTTTCCATTTTTAAATTGGTGCTTAAATACATTTTTCCCCCTTGCCTGCCTCAAGAGATGGCTTCTGTTGGAGGACTCAGAGTTTTGGGTTGTGTTTTGGGTGGTGATGTAGTTAATGAGGATGATTGACAGAAAGAATGAGAGTATGGTAGAAAAGATGGACGAGAAAAGAGATGTGGTAAATGAAATTGATATTCATGGTGCTGGGTGTTAACTAAGGTTCAGTTGCTATAAAGGTAGGGAAATTTCCGTGGGCAGTTAGGATTCTTCCAGCAATGCCAATCTATTCATTTTAGAATCTATTCATTCTTACGTTATTTAACATAAGAAACGTTCATGAATTGGCTGGGTTTTTTTTCTTCCCCCAAATTTGTACTATGGAAAATTTCAACTGTATAAAAGCATTGAAAGAATAGTGTAATGATCAGAACCTTGAATAATTAACATTTTACCATGGTTTTGCTGCATACATGTGTACAAACCTATACTTTTTGCTTAATCATTTGAAGTAATTAGTAGCCTTTATAGCATTTCCCATTAAGCATGTCTTTCCTGAAACTGTTTTAAAGCTAATCTCTTACACATTTAAAAAAAAAAACTATGTACATGTCCTATTTATATTCAAATACCCCCACTACCTACCTCACAAAAAGTCCTTTTTTATCTTTTTTTTTTTGCTACTTAGTAAACCAATCAAGTTTCTTGCATTTTATTTGATTGTTTCTTTATCCTAGAATAGTTTGTTCTCTGTTTCTTTGAGACTTTTTGAAGAAATTGGGCTAGTTGACTTGTTGATTCTTTTGTCTTGATTCCTTGGGTTTTTTACCTTGTTTCTCTATCTGCCACACAAATTATTAACTAGCTGGGCTTTGGCAAGAACATTATATATGTGAGCTTTATATAATTGATAATATATTGTACTAGAAGGCACAAGTTGTCAGATTCTTACTATGTTATTCATGCTGAATTTGATTACTTGGTCAAAATAATGGCCATAAATCTGTCCATAATAAGGGGTTCCTTTTTCTCTGTGCAAGTGATCTCTGGATTATTCTTACATCTTCTGAATATCTTGTAAAGCAGTTTAGTTTAATGTCTATAGGCTACGAATTGGCAAACTGTAACTCTTGGATTTGGTTCATGGTCTGGTTTTGTATGGTCCCTGAGTTAATAAAAAATGAATTTTATATTTTTCGAGGGTTGCAGGGAAAAAAATTGTCTCTACCTTTTCTGGGCCACAAAACCTTAAAAAAGCCAACTTTTCTGTCTATAAAATTTAACTAGATAGTGCTTTTGACTTAGTTTGTTAAAAGTTTTTTCTTTATCTTTTAAAGCAGGTTTATTGCAGCCTCCTGTCCGTATAGTTTCACAGCCACAGCCAGCACGAAGGTTAGATCCACCATCCAGATTTTCAGGAAGGAATGACAGAGGGGATCAAGTGCCTAACAGAAAAGATGACCGAAGGTATGTATTTAAAGACATATTTTTGATGATGGTGATGACTGCACAGTGTTAATATGCTTAATCTACTAAATTGTATGCCTAAAAGTTATTAAAACGATAATTTTATGTCATGTATATTTTGCCACAATTTTATTTTTTTAAATGTATACTATGGAACCTTGCTAGTATTACCTATTCTATTTATTTTATTAAAAAACTGGGAAATCCTGTAAGCAGTAAAGGCTATAAATAAATTACTTGTTTTAAGAATTGGGTATAGAGGGTAAATTAAGTTGTTGTATGGTGACGGATGGAATTGGACTTCAGTGGGAAGCTTAATGTAGTATATACAGATGTAGATTTATAATGATGCACATCAAAAACTAACATAATGCAGTGCTACATCAATAAAATGTACAAAAAACAGAACTTTGATAATGATAGAAATATTAGTAATTTCAGAAAATTTTGCTTTAAGTCGTGAAAGGGAGAGAGAAAGACGTAGATCCAGGGAAAGATCTCCCCAGAGGAAACGTTCACGAGAGAGATCTCCTCGGAGAGAGAGAGAACGATCACCTCGAAGAGTTCGAAGAGTTGTTCCACGTTACACAGTTCAGTTTTCAAAGTTTTCTTTAGATTGGTAAGTTCTTCCCCTCCCCCACCATTTTTTTGAATTACTAATTTTGTATTATTTTGCAGAGATATTTTTCTTGAAACTTTCATTTCCTAACAATTTAGTACTCTTATATAAGGGTAGAAATGCAATTTGAAGTAGCAGTTTAGCTCTTTGCAAGGATGTTTTCTTTTTTCTTTTTTTGAGATTTATTTATTTATACATACAAGCTGGGGTTACAGGCCAGAGGTGTGGGGCGGCGAGAGGGTTCACCAGAGACAGAGCGGGGAGCAGAACAGGCAGATCAGAAATACACTGCTGAGGGGAGCAGCGGGTGAGGCAGGAGAGGTCTGCCGCACCATGTGGGATTCTCCCTGGCTGGGCGTCGAACTCGCGTCACCGCTGCGACAGCTCCACAGTGCAGCGCTCAACCGCTGCGCCACCAGGGAGGCCCAAAGATGTTTTATTTTTATAAAACATTGGCTTCTGACAAAGGCAGCCCCTCTGTGATGAAGTTGTTCCTTAAAGTTAAAATCTTTAAAGATGCAGATTTATTCATTTAAGTTCATGCATATTCCATTGTATATGATGGAATAATAATACATAAGTGAACCCATTATTTAACATTAACTGGTAAGGTAGTATAATAGAAATATGACCTACATACATTTACATATATGAGATATGTGCTGTGTTCATACATAGATTTTTTTTAGCCTTGGAATCAGAAGTCATGGGCAAATTACCAAGAATTTCTTAGCTTTATCTGCCAAAAGGAAATAATATCAATTAGCAAAAATTTTGTGAGGTTAAATTAAGTTCATTTATCTAAAGCACTTAACCCAGTATGTGGCAGTTGTAGATATTCAGTAATTAGTAATGGTAATGTGGGTTGTGATAGCCAGCTAGGTAAGAGTTGCTAAGTAGTAATTCATAAAAAGGTATATTGGTAATTGAGTAATTTACTGTAAGGAAAAGGTGGCACTGGGACTGACAATTGTGTATATGATAAACTATAGAAAAAACAAACAGTAAAATAAGAGAACTAAACAATTAAAAGAGGTGTTTATATCTGTTTACTATAGGAACATCACTGTCCTCAGAGGGTAATGCTATATTTCAACAAAGTATAATATGGTGGCCTAGGGGTTAAGTCTCAGGGTTATCACTACTAAGGCCTGAATTTGATCCCCAGCTACGGAGCTGATCCACCTATGGCGCAATAGACTTCTTTCTCACCTGCTGTTCCCTCTAGCACTGTATTTCAGTAGATCCACCTGTTCTGCTCCCCACTCTGACTCTGGTGAGTCCTTTCACTCCCCGCACCTCTAGTCTACACCCCAGTTCTTTTACGCAAAAATAAATAAAAAGCTTTAAGAAAAATAACACTCATAATATTGACCTATAAGAAATAAAGTTTCTATATATTCAGTTCTAGATTTTATTTTACTAAAGCTACTGAATGTCCCCATAATCTTGCTTGGTGACTTTGCTTAATTGTTACGTAGTTGGTATTCATTTATTCTCATTTATGGAGGAATCAGCAAGTTCTCTTTATACTGGGCCTCCCTGGTGGCGCATCGGTTGGGCGCTGCGCTGTGGAGCTGTCAGCAGCAGTGACGCGAGTTTGATGCCCGGCCGGGGAGAGTCCCACATGGTGCGGCAGACCTCTCCTGCCTTGCTCGCTGATCTCCTCAGCATTGTATTTCTGATCTGCCTGTTCTGCTACCCGCTCTGTCTCTGGTGAGCCCTTTCGCCACCCCACGCCTCTGGCCTGTACCCCAGCTTGTATGTAAAATAAAAAAATAAATCTTTAAAAAAAAAAAGTTCTCTTTATACTAGTTCTCTTGTTAACCCTTTTTATTTTTATACTTAAACATCTAGTCTATGTATTTCAGAGAAATTTATTGGAACCAAAACTACTTTTCCTGCCCCACATATGTTAAATAGAGCAGTTCTGCTTTTAGCTCATCTGTTTCCAGTGTAGAAAGCTATTCTAGGAAGAGTTAATGCATCAGATATAAATTGAACAGCTGTCTTTTCTCCTTCAAAGTAAAATTTTCAGTTTCAATACACTTTAAAGTAAATTTCAGAACATCAAATGAACATTACAAGTAAAAATTATTTTAAATGTCCTGTCTCTTCTGTGGTTATGGAAATCAAGATTTCCCGATGGTAATAAGAATATGATAGACTATATGCCAAGAAATGATTTTTATACTTTTTTTGCCTTACAGATTTCATTCCTTCTATGGAATGTAAAGTACATGAATTCAAAAATTCTGGTGATGGGGAACTAGAGAACTATAACACATATTTCCTGTTTGCAGTACTACTTTTAAAAATAAAAACAGGGGCCTCCCTGGCGGCGCAGTGGTTAAGCGCTGCGCTTTGGAGCAGTGCGACGCGAGTTCGATGCCTGGCCAGGGAGATTCCCACATGGCGCGGCAGACCTCTCCTGCCTCTCCCACTGCTCCCCTCAGCAGTGTATTTTCAATCTGCCTGTTCTGCTCCCTGCTCTATCTCTGGTGAACCCTCTCGCCGCCCCACGTCTCTGGCCTGCACCCCACTTGTATGCATAAATAAATAAATCTTTAAAAAAAAATAAAAATAAAATAAAAACAAAAACAACTCAAATACCTCTTTCCTATTTTGACAGCAGAATCTTAGCAAATATATCAGCAACCATTACTGACAGGTTATATCACCCCACTGTCTTAATTTCAGACTTCAAATAAAAAGACTTTCCTACAAATACAGTCGCCCACATTTCATACCTTTGTCTTTAGTTGTCTTTAACAGAGACAGCGTAGTTATCTTTCCATCTTACAGATTGTTGATTTTTTCCACTTTTCATTTTGTTTTCAACAAATACAGTTGCCCACATCTTACCTTTGTCTTTAGTTGTCTTTAACAGAGACAGTATAGTTATCTTTCCATCTTACAGATTGTTGGGTTTTTTCCACTTTTCATTTTTTTCAACAGAAATATTTTGACCTTTTACCAGATTGATTTACCTTTGAGTTCCTCACCTTTAAAGGCTCTGCTTTTTTCTTAGGAAAAAGGAAATCATCCTTTAAAAATATCAGTATACCAGACTTAAAAGACAAGAAAGTTGTCCCCTCTTTACATAGTAAACAATCAGGTATGAATCTTAAACGTTAACTTAGGTATGGATATGGATAATCCAAAAAACTTTTGGATTTTGCTTTCACTTGGATTTTTATATTCAATCCTGAATATAAATATGCTTGCTATCTTCCTAGTCAATAAAAGTTGTATTTTTTTCTACACTGTATAAACCTAATTGAGGAGCATTCATACTTGTTTACTCCCACTCTTACTATGTCTTTGTATTTATTCTATATGAATCATAATTTTCTCAAAAATGCAGTCTCAACTGAGCAGAACTGCTTTTGTTCAGATCTTCTCTGAAGCTGGGGTTGAACTTATTTCAAAGGGTCTTCTCTAATGAATTGTAAGCTACACACAAAAGAGAAATCAAGGTAACACTTAAATACCAGTTACTCATTCAGACCGCTTAGTAAACAAGTTTGAAAATATTTTTACATACCTCTGTAAAACT
>PVIJ01016118.1:0-33853 GCA_004024925.1 Scalopus aquaticus
TACAAGTTGGGGTACAGGCCAGAGGCGTGGGGCGGCGAGAGGGTTCACCAGAGACAGAGCGGGGAGCAGAACAGGCAGATCAGAAATACACTGCTGAGGGGAGCAGTGGGCAAGGCAGGAGAGGTCTGCCGCACCATGTGGGATTCTCCCCGGCTGGGCATCGAACTCGCGTCGCCGCTGCCAACAGCTCCACAGCGCAGCGCTTAACTGCTGCGCCACCAGGGAGGCCCCAGCAGTATATTTCTGATCTGCCTGTTCTGCTCCCCACTCTGTCTCTGGTGAAGCCTCTCACCACTCCGCGCCTCTGGCCTGTACCCCAGCTGTATGTATAAATAAATCCTTAAAAAAAAAAAACTTTTTTTTTTTGTAAAAGCGAAGAAATGGTGGAAGAAATAGCAATCTATTCCAGTGAAATAGTGTTCATCAGTGGAAGAAATAGTGAACTATATGTACAGCAGAAAAAAAATTGGCTGTGTTGGTCTTACTGAAAGATGTAGCTGTACGGTTTTATATTTGGTTGATTGAAGGAATTTTCAAGTGTCATTTCCCTTACACTCACTTAGATTTTCTCTTATATACTTCACATTAGAATCACATTCCCACAAAATACCATGACTGTTACATGTAAAAGCACTGTGCGAAGCAGATGTGTGTCTTAGTTGCCTGTGGCCCAGAAAAGTAAATGAGTAGAAGCAGACTTTCCATAGCCTTTGGGAGAACACAATGCATGAGCTCCAGGCCAAGTTGAGGATATGTGCTTGGCTCTACTGGCCTGCATTCACCCTTCCCTGTCACGATGAGGGTATTGTGCTTATTCCTACTCTTTAAAGTGCATAAGGGACTAGCTATCGTGACAGTTCACAGATGAATGGTGGTGGGTAGCCCACAGGGAATACACAATAATGTAAAAGATATAAAAAAAATAAAGAAGTAGCTACAATGCCCTAGCAGTTGGGAGCCTTGCAGAATGCATCATTTCAGAAGGCTTTGCTACCCTGTGTCTTTAATCAGGTCTGACTTCTTAGAAGGACCAGAAACTACCAAACTAGAACAAACAAAACCATTATGTGGTAGAACTGTTTCAGTAACTGTAATTTAATCCAGGGCAGTTGCACCAATGAGGACAGAAATTCTTCGGGCCAAGATGAGAACACTGGACCCTACCTTGGAAGGGTCCTCATGGCGTTTCTCTTCTTCAGCTGCTGTGTTTCCAGGGTCAGTTACCATCTGGGTGGGTGATGACCTTCCATCTATAGACACTTGAGTCTCATGAGTATCATCTTTGAGAGAAAGCCCAGAGTTCTCTACAGTAGAATCTGAAGGAAAGAACTCTCTCTCTGAGCTGCCTTCCACTTCCTTGGTGCTGGTGACATCAGCCGCTGCTACTGTCTCTAGAGTCCTTTCCTTCTGTGTCCTTTCCCTTTTGGCTTCCGTTTTCCTGTCTTTGTGAATTAGCTCTGATTTCTTTTCAGCCTTTGGTTCCTTTGATTTCCCTGGAAGAGGACAATTGGGGACAGAGGTATAGTTAATTAAATATGATCTCTTAAATTTGAGCGTGCAGTAAAATCACTTGGGGGGCAGTTTCCTGAGCCCCACTCCCAGAGTCTGACTCTGTAGGAATATCTGCTTTCACAACCACTCCAAGGTTTGAGAAGTCCACAGACCACCCTTTGAGAAACTCCTTTTTCCGATTTGGATCAAGTGTAATTCAGCAGCTGTACTACTACAAAAGTTCTCTTTCACCCTAACCTATGGCTGGGAAAGACTCCCCAGCTGTATCTAAAGACACAGCTGGAAAGTCATGTCTCAGGAGTCTGGCTTGTACAGCCAGCTCTGTAACCTGGCAATAGTAAACCTTCCATGCTCTCAGGACTCTTCCTCAGTTCACCTCTGGAGGCCTCAAGTATTTCCTTTCCCCGGTCCTGCTCCTGCTACCCAAATCACGGACTACGGCAGTGTAAATTCAGCAAGACTTTAAACAGCAAACCTCAAAAACAGATCTAGCCAAGGAGACTATCCAATGCCATTACTACCATCAGTCTTTGATTTGCTTGGAGGGGCTCCTGAATCGTGTGGCTGGGAAAGGATGGGTGTAGGTTTTAGGCTCAAGAAAATTTTCAGAAGCATAGGAATCTGAATTACTTGTCAGGTTCAACACAGGGAACCAAAGAGGAAAATGGTAGCTGGGCTAACCATTCAGAGCTTGTTGCACCCTTTCCCTTCTAAATGCTCTCCCTGCACAGTTCTCAGATTAGTGTAGTTACTAGTTCATAGAGACAGTGGTGTCAGTATGCATTCAGAGTCAAATGGCAGTAACTTTACTGTTTGACCTGCTTAGTCCTGTGCAACTCACCTAATCCCTCTCAGCCTCATCATCTACATGACAATAACTAGCTCTTTATGGAAAGCTCATGGGATTTCAGCGCTCCCAATACAGTGGGTGTCAGTAAGTAGGTGCCATTATTGTTTCCTCTTGTTAATCGCAGATTTCTAGGCATCCTTAATTTCCTCTAGTCCTGTCTCCTGAGACGTTGACATGAACTAAAGTTGTACACTGTCATCTGTGCTAGACCAGGAGAATCAAAACAGAGCTTGTTCAATAAAGTCCATGCTGATTCTCTGTGACACCTCCTGGCCCCCAATAGGAGTCTTCCGTGGGTTGTTCCTATGGTGCACCCCCTTACCGACAGAAGCCTCTGCTTCCCTGCGGACCTTTCCTTCTCTTTCCCCTTTGGGTGCCTTGGACTTGTCTGTCTTTGTTCTTTTCTTTCTCTTGGCTTTGTCAATGTAGTCCATCTCCTAAAGGTGAAAGAATTAAGGAAAAGGACCATGATACATACAGGAAACAAGGAAAAAAAAAAAACCAAACCAAAAAACATAAAATATCATCAAAGAAAGACTGTTAAACAAGGTAACAGAATGGCTTAGAATGGAATTCATGCAAATTCCAGATGAAGCAGAAGGATGAGTCTTAGAGAAGGTGGAGCTGGAGGGGAGATCCAAAAGCGCATTGCTTTTGATTTAAAACAGCTAGGGGTCATTTCATAGGAGAAAAGGGGAAAAGAACACACGTTATGATCTGCTTCCTGTTTTTGAAGCTAAATCATGGTCGACAGGACTGGATCAAAGTAAAGTGGTTTTCACCTTTGATAGATTGCTGTTGCCACAATCAGTGGTTACCCAGTGTAAATGAAACCCAGATTTATTCACTGCTGTATCATTTGTTGACTTTCTGTAAAAATCACTCCTACCATGTCTGCCTTCACTTTTACCCATGAACTGGGACTTCATGGAAGTTCCCCCTGGGAGGCTGACAAAGTGGGCCATGACTACTCACTCAGAACTGGTGATACTATAATGTAATAAATGTTGATTTCGCCTTCACCCCTGGTTCCTGGCACACACCTCCTAAATCCCTGGTCCTTTCTGAAGCATGAAGATGGAAGTGTCTTTATGATTCATAACAAGGCCTTTCAACCGCACCTGAGATTATGTTAATGAGGTGATTTTGGAAAGGCTCTAAGGAAGAGGTGGGGCTGGTTGCCTGGGAAGCAACGATGTAATTAGAGTTTTGGGACTTTCAGCCTCATACCCCCAACCTCAGAGGAGAGGAGAGGGGTTGGAAGTTGAATTAATTATGATCCACTGATGATTTAACCAATCATACCTAGTCCCTAGGGAGAGAAGCTCCTGTGCTTGGGACCCAGTGTATTTCTTCGTCTGGTGGTTCATTTGTATCCGTTAATATCCTTTGTAATAAATCAGTAATAGTAAATGTTTACTAATTTTGTGAGCCTTACTAACAAATTACTAAACCCAAGAAGTGAATTGTGGGAATCCCCAGTTAGACACTGTATAGTAGTATAGGGGCAACCTAGGACTTCAGATTGATGTGGGAAATGGGGGCAATCTTATGGCACTGAGACCTTAATCTGTGAGGCCTGTGTTAACTCTGGGTAGGTAGTGTTAGGATTGAACTGTGAGGACACACAGTTGATGTCTGGAGAGTTGGAGAATTGGTTGATGTGGGAAAAAACCTCCACACATTTCGTAGGGAAACTGTGGTCTCCTTTTAGCACCTTTGTAGGAATCAGAAATGGGGGCCTGGTCCTTCAAAAAGATACATCCCAAGGCTGGAGTCTAGGGCAAGGTAGTGGTCCATAGCCAAAAACTGCTCCTGTTGGGGGGAAAAAAGGACGTCTGCAACAAACTCCACGGGAAGGTTTATGGACCCCCACCTCAAGCCAGAGAGATCCAAGACCCCTAGGGCTACGAATCCCAGAATTCCATCATCATCCAGAAGAGAGGATTACCGGAAACTGAGGGGTGGAGTTAAGCAGACATGTTGGCTATATAACGAGGGCTTTTGACCTTGGGGGTCTCTTGCTTCTCGCCAGGCTACAGTGTGCCATTGGGGTTTCCAGCTCTTCGGATCTGGTAGGACGTATTTGGAGATTTATCTCCCTCACTTTCTCTTTTGTCCCCGAGTTATTCATTTTTTATTTCCCTTCTTTTTGTAAATAAACTCTTTTATTAACCTTTTTGTGAGTGCCTGCAATTGTTCTTATTATAAGTCCTTTTAAAGTGCACGGGTAAGAACCCACAGTCAGGCACCCCATTGTATATCGGGGTTGCCTGTAACACTCCTACTTGCCCTCTTTCCTAGGTCCTCTTGCAGTCTGCACACATCTGTACAGAGGCTCTGATGGCGCAACATCTAGCTAATGCTTCTGGACCAAGCTCCTAAGTGTTTACACTCACGTGACCGATGCTGCCTGCAACCCGCTGGTTGGACAGTCTTGGTTCAGCCTTCCCGTCTCTTTCTCTTGGAAGAAGTGATGTATCCACAGGACTCAATCTCTCTGGCGACTCAGGTCCATGTCCTGGGAGTCCTCTGTGTAGATGGTATGGATCATAATTTCTGCCACTTCAAAAAGAACAGAACAGAAAAAAAGTAAAGAGTAAATACTAGTGGACAAAGGACAGGAAGTGTGAACAAACATCATTTAAATACCAGTTCTCTGCCAGGGCCTGTGGTGGGCATTTTACACATCTGGTCAGCCCTCTTTTTATCTCGTTTTACACGTAAGTTTGCCAGCCAGGTCAACTCTTTTTCTCAACACATTTCTGAATAAAGGAGATAGAAAGACTGATCTTCCCTTTTGGGGTTCTCTCTGAGTACATTTTTTTAAGATTTATTTTTATTTACTTATGCATATAAGAACTGGGGTCTAGGCCAGAGGTGCGGGGTAGAGGTGTGTGTGAGAGAGGATTCCCCAGAGACAGTGTGGGGAGCAGAACAGGTAGATCTACTGAAATACACTGCTGAGGGGAGCAGGGGGTGAGATAGGACAGGTCTGCTGGGCCATGTGGGTTAGCTCCCTGACTGGGGAGCGAACTCATGCTGCTGTGGCTGGTGATAGCTTCATAGTGCTGAGACTTAACCTGTTGTGCCACCAGGGAGTCCTGGAATATTTTTTTTAAAGATTTATTTATGCATATAAGCTGGGGTACAGACCAGAGGCGTGGGACGGTGAGAGGGTTCACCAGAGACAGAGTGGGGAGCAGAACAGGCAGATTGACCAAAATACACTGCTGAGGGGAGCAGTGGGCAAGGCAGGAGAGGTCTGCTGCGCCACGTGGGAATCTCCCCCTCCGGGCGTCGAACTCCTGTCACTGCTGCTGACAGCTCCACAGCGCAGCGCTTAACCGCTGCACCACCAGGGAGGCCCTGGAATTTCATTTTTTTTTAAAGATTTATTTATACATACAAGCTGGGGTACAGGCCAGAGTTTGGGGTGGCGAGAGGGTTCACCAGAGACAGAGTGGGGAGCAGAACAGGCAGATCAGAAATACACTGCTGAGAGGATTAGCGGGCAAGGCAGGAGAGGTCTGCCGCACCATGTGGGATCCTCCCTGGCTGGGCGTCGAACCTGCATAGCGCGCTGCCGACCACTCCACAGCGCAGCGCTCAACCGCTGCGCTACCAGGGAGGCCCCTGGAATTTCATTTTTTATTGAACTTTTTTTTATTGCAGTAACATTGCATTCTAACATTATAAGTTTCAGGTGTTCATCATTGAAAATAAACATGTGCACATACTACATTAAGTTCACTGCTAAAATGGGCACTTTAATTTTTAGCCAAATCAGTATTATATTTACTGTGCCATGAAAGTACAAGGCCTTAGTATAGAAACCTGAGACATATTTGTTGAATGAGGCAAATGGAATTTCCTGTAAATATATGAGTCTTTAAATCATTCAGTGTCACTCTATAAAAACTCATAGAAGTATCCTTTAGAATTTAACACTGGGAAAACCTTTATTTCCCCTGAGGAACAGGTATTTGGCAAATGAGAAACACAAACCTGATCATATTGCTCCTTTTTTCCCCTCTTTCACATTCAGAAATGTCTATCACATATGAAAGTCTGAACTTTAGTCACAATGCTATAACGTCGCAAATGCAGTGTTAGTGTTTTTTCTTTTCCTCCTGATTTAATTTTTTTTGGTTTTAAGTATCTCTGTGTGTGTTTGTGTAGAGTTTTTAGTTTAAATCCATTGTGGGAAACAATGAGGTATATAAGTTTAAAAAAATGATTTCTTCATGTAGCTGCCTCACAACCCAGCTGTCCTCTCTTTGTTCTGGGGAACACAAAGTCTTTCTGATCCAGGAGGAATCCAAATCCTACGAGGCAGATGAAGGCAGGTTCTCCATCACTGAGGCTCATGGGAGGTCACAGCAAACTATCCTTCCAGGTGGAGGTGGAGATGGCCACGCCAGCTGCCACTGCCAAATGGGGGTCAAATGGTACTGGGTGACTGGGTCTGAATATTGGCTTAACTACTGTGCAGTGAGTTCAGAGTAAGCACACAGTGAACACTTCATATATGTTATATTTCACTAGTCTAGAATTATTTACCTTACCCAGAGCTGAGTGAATGTTGTGAAAAGATGACATTTGTGGGGTCATTTTAAAAAATGGAGCCAATCAGCTATTACAGAGAACCCGCACTACCTGTCAGACTTGACTAGGTCAGAGGCCTTTCAACCGCACCAAAATCAGTTGATTTAAGAACCATCAAGCAAAGAATTGTTGAGAAGACATCCAGATCATGAGAATTGATGATTGTGGACATTTTGCCAGAGAATAGAATCAGTAACCAACAATGTAAGCTTGAGTCTCCCTGATGGCACAAGGGGTAAGTCTCAGCACTATGAAGCTATCGGCAGCAACTGCAGCACAAGTTTGATCCCCAGCCAGGGAGATTCCCACATGGGGCAGCAGACTTCTCCTGCCTCGCCTGCTGCTCCCCTCAGCAGTGTACTTCAGTAGATCTGCCTGTTCTGCTCCCCACTCTGTCTCTGGTGAATCCTCTCACCCCCACACGCTGGCCTACACTCCAGTTCTGGTATGCATAAATAAATAAATCTTTAAAAAAAAAAAAAAGAATGAAGCTTGCTAATACAATTCAACTCTTTTAAAAAATTGAATATTGACTTATAACGTCATATAGGTTTCTGGTGTGCAGTCTTTTAAACCAACATCCGTACATACTGCCCTAGGTTTGCCATCAGAACCCTAGTTCTCATTCAATTCTTAATGTTCTCCATCTTTCTCTCATAAATAGTTCTGATTTTGTCCCTCCTGGGGGCACATTCTAGGTTTCTACCTGAATCTCTGTACCCCAAATTACAATTCTTTGATCTCAAATAAGTGTGCCTCACCTTTTTAAATGCCACCTGAGTTTTCAGGTTGCCAATGCTGGAGCTGTGGTTGACTGACAGACCTTCAGCTTTCTGGGCACGTCTGTGAGCCTCAGATAATGAACAACTGGAGAAAGCTTATTCCACACTATTAAACAACACTGTTCACCCACTCAGCCAAAAATATGGTTTATGTAGGAAATATGTAACCCTATAATCCTCCCCAAGAATCTTTTTTTTCCTCAATAGTAGTTTAATTCTGTGAGAGAGAATCTTAATGCCTCCCAGAAACAAACAAAATTAAGTAAAAACAAAAACAAAAGCAGAGAAGTTGGTGTCTTTACAACTTTAAACACTTACAACTTTTGGACAGGAGCTGCCTTAGGGGACTGCATGTGCTCTGCCAGGGAAGTGCTGGGAGGACCAAGGCCCATACTCCTTGACTCTGGGTCTGTGAAGACAAGGAGCATCCTTAATCAGCAAAGGGCCACAGGCAGTGCTCCCAGACCTGGGACGATGTCTACCAGGTGAGTAGTCAGTGGCATACAAATTGGAACAATGAGGTGCGTTATACCTAGGAAATTAGCATAAACTAGTGCTGGCACATAGCAAGAGACATTAAAACCAGAAAGACCCTTTGGGAAGGTGATCTGACAGTATGTATCAGGAACTAGAAAAATGTTCCAGCCTTTGACCAGGTATCTTAATCTGGCTATACATAAAGAAATAATTCAAAAGAAGAAACACGCTTTTATATCAACTTATTTTTACAACATTATTACTAGTAATGAGATGCTAGGAACAACCCAACAATGGGGAGTTGGGGGAAGTAATAAAACTGCTTAAAAAAGTTAACACCAAATATATGAATACAAATACAGAGCCTAAAGCAATGCTGGTACCTGGCAAAAACAGTAAGAATCAATCAATCAATCAATCAAACAGAAAACCTCATCCTTGATCACTCAAGTCACATACAACTTCTGCAAATGTTCTGGTATATTTATTTCATGTATATATAATATGCATTCATATTTTATTAAAACAAAATAATGTATGGGTAATTTTAATCAACCATTATCTTATTAGGATTTCCAATATTATTCAATATTCTTAATAGATGATTTTAACCACCATAGCATTTCATTATATGCATGTACAATATTTGTTAACCAAACACATAACACTTAAAATTTAGTTTCAAAATTTTATAACTGTAAAGAATTTTGCATGGAATATCTTTGAAGGAATTTTTTTGATTAAAAGACTCTTTGTCCATGTCTATGATTACTGAATGATAAATGTATAGTCTTTAAGGCATTGTGTCTATTGCCAAATATTTCTCCAGAAAATTTATACCAGTTTACACTCTGGGGAAATGGTCGTTCAATCTTTCAGCACATGTTTATTAAAGATTTTCCACATGCCTGGTATTGTGTTAGGTGCCGAGTAATGAGTTGGACAGATGTATACCCTAGTCTCAGGGACCTTAAATTCTAGTAGGGAAGGTGGCTGTTAACACAAAATAAAAGTAAAAGCTTTTTGAAAGGGAGATTCTATTCAATCTCAATTCCTCTCTCTTTTGCTTTGAGCAGAAGAATCTTGCATGAGTTAACTTTTCCTCAATTTTTAAAAAAATGTTAAAATTTTAAAGATTTCAAAAGGCTCACCTGTCATCCATCAGCACCTTAGTACTCCAGTTACTTCAATTTTCAGTGGTTTGATTTTTGTTACCAACCCCATCCCAGCACTTCCTTGCAACTGGAGTTCCCTTCTGCGGATCTCAAGCACTTAGTATAGTGTCCACGGCTTCACACATCAGAGTGGGTCAGAACTGCCCACGTTCACGGCTCTGAGGATGTTAGGGAAGTTGACGGGGGTGCTACCTTGGAATTCATTTTGTCTTGGATAATGTAGTGGCAGCTAGGGACAGAGCAGGTTTTCTATGATCTGGGCAGATGGGTAAAGGAGGAATCCAGGAGCCCGTGGTGGTCGTTTCAGGCTTTTAATTACCTTTCTACACCATTTGTAGTGAGGCAACCAGGTGCAGGGCAGGCAGGGAGGCCTGGGGGCCAGGAGGCTGAGAGGCCTCCCAGCCCCTGGTGAATCTTCACTCTTACTGGGCCCTTTGGGGTTCTCTGTGGCTTCTGCTCTGGTCTCTGCTGTACTCTGCCATACAGTCCTTTGCTGCCTCGCCCTTATATGCTCAGTCTCTCAGCTCATGTGTGCCCACTTATACATGCCTACGCCACACTCCAGACGCCGCCATCAGGCCTCCATGTGAGACCACAGGTGCTGCTCACAGACGCTAATGGCGGGAGGGTGGAAAAATCCTGAAAACTTCCATTTACCCTATGGATAAGATGTAATATTAATACATTAAAGTATTTTCGTGGTAAGGAGAATTCTGAGTTTTTTTTTTCTCCTACCACAGCTGGCTCAGGAAAAAAACTCACTGAAGACCCTCATTGCTCTTTGTATTTTGAACTTTTGGACGGGGCACAATAGGACCAGCAGAGGGCGTGTTTGTATTGAGCAAAAGCTGACATTTCTCATTGCTGTAATCGCACCATTTTGATTTGAATTGAAAAAACCTGTTAGTTCTGGGATGTGGCTCATAGGTGATTAGTTTTTCTCTAGTAAATTAACTTGGGATTTAAGAAGTATTGGAATAAACTAGGGCAGTACTTTGAGTAATAACATACAGCTTTTAGCTGCTTAAAAAATTTGTAAAATGTCTTACGAATATGGAGTATTAGGAAAAATACTGAATGATTTATCCATGTGCTTACCAAATAGCTTTGTAAAATATTTACAATTTGCCAACTCTGAGACACATTTAGATTAAATAAAACAATTCAGAAACAATAACGTCACTTTCACATACATCCCATTTCCCTCACTCTCCTAGGAGGTAACCATTCTCTTTAATTTGGTGTCTATCAACTGACTGGATTTAGAACACACAACCCCACAATGTGGCGCCTTGGAATGTTGAATATTTTAAGTTGAAAGGATTTGAGGAGTGGCAGTTGAAGGACGGATGCTCTGATCTCTCCCTTCTTCCCTGCAGCAAATTGTAAGACCCACAAGGGAGAGGTGTCCTCCCTACGTGGAAAGAGAGGGGCATTGTCATCTCCAAACAGAGACTCCAAGACTCTATAAATAATCTCCAAGATTCATGCTGGCTTTAAAAATCATTGCCATAATTTTATGATGTTTTCCCTACTTTGTAACAATTTGCTAATGAGAAACACATGGATGGAGATGCAACTCTTAAAGAGCCAAGGACTTGGAGCCATAGAAACCAGGGTTCATATTTCAGTCCCTTCATTTATTGGCTGTGTGACCTTGGGCAAGTTCCCTACCTTCCCTGAACCTCATTTTCCTCATCTGTGAATTAAGGACAATGCACTTTACCTCATTAGGCTAATGTCAGGACAAAATGAGACAAAGGTATATATAAAGCACCTTCCATCTTGTCTTGCTTCAGAGTAAGAGCCAAAAACGACTTCCTTTTTTTGGCTTGTGCAGAAAACAAGCCAAAAGACAGACTTTATAATTTGAAAAGATTGAATTGAGTAGCACTTCAGGGATTTTCCTCCCACCTTTCCCCCAGAGTCTAAGGGGGAACTGTTTTGCAGATCTTATACATCCTTGGGCTGCAAGTCTCCAGCTAGACCTGAAATCCACAGGAGGTCCTAGCGTGGAGAGACATCACAAGCTACTACAGAGAAGAAAAGACTAAAGATGCAACTCAGAGAAAAGCTCTTGGGGAGATACCAGTGGCAAGGAGTTTGGAATTCTTTTGTAAGGGGTTTAGAGGCCACAGGTGGGGAGGACTTCATCCCATGAGCAGCGCTGGAGCTGGGAGGGGAGAAGCCACATTCCCTGTGCTTCAAGCTGCCAGGTTTCCTGCTGCTGCTAGGTAGTGACAGCAGGCCCATTTTTCCTCTTTCCTCCCCCAGTTAATTCCTGCCCCTCCCCCAAAAAACCCCATGCCCGAAGAGTCTCAGTATTCAAATTTTTCTTCTTTGTGAGAGCAGTTTTTTTTTTTTTTTTAAAGATTTATTGATTGCTTACAAGAGCTGGGGTATAGGCGGGGTGAGAGGATTCACCAGAGGCAGAGTGGGAAGCAGTACAGGCAGATCAACTGAAGTACACTGCTGAGGGGAGCAGCAGGTGAGGCAGGAGAGGTCTGCTGCACCACGTGGGAATCTTCCTGGTTGGAGATCAAACTCTAGTGCTGAGACTTAACCCCTTGTGCCACCAGGGAGGCCTGTGGGTACACTTTCTAGCACTGAAAGATGCTTCTACTTCCCTGAGAGCCCTGAAGTTTAATTCAATTTCTCAAAGACTTACTGGGCATATTTATTTCCTTGGACTTTGAGGATGGGGTGGAAAGAAATGTTTTTTATTTCACCCAGCGCACTCTCCCAAACCTCTCGGGATTGGAGAATGCTGGTTTGGCCTGTCTTGTGAAAACTTGCATGTCACATTCTCACCAAGTCTGAGAGTCATAGTACTCCACTGGAAGTAGCACTTGCTAACTGCTTATAATTATCCATGAAGATCACTCCTGAATTTGGAGTAGGAAAAAATAAACAAAACCACTAACAATTAACCTTAAGACTATGAGGAGAAAACTCATCCTTAAATGGTTAAAAAAATTTCCTTGGCACTTTTCCTTTCAACATTTGAAATCCTTTTTAAATATTAGCATTTATATACAGAGAAGGCAAGTGCCTACTTTAATTTTCTGCAGTGACCTTTTACTGCATTAAAAACTGAATAACCTTTGAGGAGCTTGCGCCTCTGCCTTGAGACAGGAGATCTGTTGGGCTGACTTGGTCGTTGCTCACATTTGGCTATGGTCTGTGTTGCTAAGACCTCCATGGCACCTGGGCAAGACCTTGGCTACTCATCTGTGTTCACATGCTGGATATGTCTGTGATTTACCACCCGGCAAGTCTGAAGACCTGGATGTTTCCCTGGCTATTGCCACTCAGCTTTGAGAATGGAGGACCGGTGTTAGCAGAAACTCTGCTTAAAAAGTTTGGCCTAGGGCCTCCCTGGTGGTGCAGTGGTTAAGCACTGCGCTGTGGAGCTGTCGGCAGCGGCGATGCGAGTTCGACGCCCAGCTGGGGAGAATCCCACATGGTGCGGCAGACCTCTCCTGCCTCTCCCGCTGCTCCCCTCAGCAGTGTATTTTTGATCTGCCTGTTCTGCTCCCTGCTCTGTCTCTGGTGAACCCTCTCGCCGCCCCACACCTCTGGTCTGTACCCCAGCTTGTATGTATAAATAAATAAATCTTTAAAAAAAAATTAAAAAAAAAGTTTGGCCTAACACAGGGCTCAAGCTAGCCTATTTTATTGTCTGATATCCAGAAGAAGTGAAATCTTTTAAAATGAGAATAAAGAGTATTTTTGACTAGAAGCTTAGCTAAAAAGATGTAAACAGAAAAAGATAAACTTTAGGGTGAAACCCCAAATCCATGACTTTGCGTATCTATCTTCAGTGACTCTTGTCATCTTTACTCCCAGGCTGAGGTGAGGAGGAGGAAGGATCATGGTGAACAGTGACCGTGAGAAGATACTCACTGCGCTACGCAGGTGAGGTTAACACTCAGTCAAGGGCTACTGTGCATGGATCACTTCCCTTACTCTCATGCAGCCTTGAGGAGAGCTTGTTTTTCCCTTTCAGTTGACCGATGAGGACAGATGAGGGAGAGGTTAAGGAGGACTTAACCCAAGTGTAGAGCACATACTGTCATCTTGGTGGCTCAGATGCTGTTAGCCTGTAGATAGCACCTTATGCCAATTAGAGAGGCGCCTCAGTGGGAGGGCTAAGCAGGAAAAGGAGCCGGTTCTGGGTGGATGCCCCAGTGCTGGGATTCAGAGAGCAGAGCAGACAGGCTTTCAGTCCGCACTTGCTCCCTCTGCTGGACACCTTTGTACAGCAAATGACTGGCGAGCCCTGCAACCACTCTGAGAATGCAAGTCCTCTGTGCATCTTTTTCCACTTCTACAAGAAGCAAGGAGGCTGAAGAACAGTGCTTTAGCTTAGCTAACTGCAGCATCACGCAGCATTCCCAGGCACCCCAGAGAAGAACTTAGAGACTAGTTCATGGTGTGGGAGTATGAGTTATGCCGAAACACCTAGCTCTCGACCCCCAGATTCCCTAGAATCATCATCATTATGACACAGTATCAGTTCAGGAGGATACTGCACTCAAGCAGCTCTGGCCATCCAGAGCTCTAGGTGACAGGGCCACCACGTTGTGCCGCCTGGTGGGAATATTATCCCTCCAGGCACGAAACCTCAGCTCCTTTACCTGAATAGCCCAGTCCTTGTGAAAGAAGGAACAGAGAGGTAGAGAGGCCTGTGTGAACCCCCTTTTTAATGGCCCTATCAATCTGCACTCTCTGGCAGGAAAGAAAACTCAGTAAGTTCAAGGACCTAAGAGCATCTTCTGTTGGCTTCTCATACCCTAGAACACACAGGAATCTGAACTCAACATTTTGGTCTGTTTTTTATTTTTCCAACCCATGACTTGAGAGGAAATGGCAGGGTCATACTCCATAAACCTCTTTTAACAGTGCAGATGTCATCTGACAATTACAGTGATAGATTATAAAACCCAACCCAGCTGCTTATACCTGGGGTGTCTTGATTTTCTCTGAGGGGTCCCTCTAGTTCATCATGATAATCCAGTTCATCTCCACTCTCCTAGTAGGTTAAAACACAAAAAAAAAACACATCAGGCAAAATAAAGGCAAACATTCCTGTGGTCCATGCCCTTTGGTAAAAGGGAATCCAGTTTTATGCGTTGTTTCTTTTTCTTTGTCAACTTATTTTAATGTCCAGAAGGTCTGCTCCAGGTGTGAAAGGTGCTGGAGAGCCCCGTGGCACAGCAGCAGGTGGAGCACTGTTAGGCTCTTCTTGGTACTTCTGATGGAGGCGTTTCCCTTCCATTAATCTGGGCAGTGCTTGAAGCCTGGCACAGGGAGGAGCTAACTGGGATCAGGGAGAAGAATGTTACAGGCAAGACCAACTGGTGGGAGGAAGCAGGATGCCTGGACTGTCAGAGGAAGGACTGGTTGACAAGGGCAGAGACCAAGGAAAGTGGGAAGGCTGGAGAGGAGTCAGCCCCAAGGCCTTGAAGGTAGGATAAGGACTTTGGTCTTTGTCTTGAGAACAGATGGAAGGCACTGAGGGTTTAAAGCAAGGGAGCAAAAGGGTCAGATTGGTCTTTTGTGGGGTTTCCAGGATTACCATGGATTGGGTTTCTTATCACAGTTAATCCCCTTTTCCTTTCTCCTCTGAGACATGCAAGCTGCTTGCAATCCCGCCGCCCAGAAAGCGCTGTAACGGAGGTTCTCAACCTTGGCTGCACATTAGAATTTTTGGTGAAACTTTAAAAAGCTTGATTCCAAGGACCTGGCCCAAATGTTAAAAGCAGGCTTTCTGGAACTGGGGCATTTCTAAGGCCTCTTGGGTGATTCTAATATGCAGCTGGGCCTTCTCTAAAGCTCTAAAGGGAACTCTTCAGTAGCCAAAGTGATTCAGTAAAGCCCCATGTGACTGATGAAGGCACCTCTTGGCCTTTGTGCTTGGAATCTGCTTAACCCACAGCTTCCTTTCCACCACAGAGAAGGAATCAGACGTGGAGGACCCTGGAAATCTCTCTGGGGACTAAAGTTCCTCCTCCTTTGGTGACAACAGTTTTCCACGTTGTTATCAAACACCAAGCTGCTTTGGGAAAAGACAATGATCTGTTTGCTTGATATTCTCTTCTCACTTGATGACTTTTTGCCCTGCCGGTCTTTCTTATTAGCTCAGGGTTTGTAGCTGCAGAGATAATATGACATAAAAATGCAGGACAGGTAAGTAGTTTTCTTTCTTTTGCATTTATCAATTTGGAAACAAAGTAGATTTAACATGGCACAGTAAAATAAATTCATCTCTGAATAAATGGAGAGGTTTAAAGAAAAATTGAGGAAAACCCTGCCTCAGTCACTATAAACTGCTAAATTGGAAGACTAGAAAATGGATACATTTTTAAAAATCCTGTATATAAATCCTTTAAATCTAACAGGAAAATGGATTGAAAGGGAGACACAAGCTTCCTCCTTTGGAAGAATTTCAAAGCTATAAAGGATAAACCTTCAGTCTTAACAATATGCGACTATAAACTATGAGCCTTCAGGGATAAGAAATAATCTTCTCATTCTACAAATGGGGAGGCAGAGAGAGTCAGGGATTTGGGAAAAATCTTCTGGTGAGTCCTGTTAGCAAGAGTCTTAATTTGAAATTTCTGTTGCTTTGAAAATTGTCAAAAGTGCTATCATCTTTTCATATCTGAACACACAGATTAAATTACTTATACCTAAGCTCATTTATTGGCAATAACCTAAATGCCCCATCATTTGGGATTTGTTAAATTATGTTAATTCATACAAGAAATACTATGCAGCTGTTAAAAAGCATTACTCAACATAGAAAGAACTCCAAGATATAGTAAATTAAAAAAAAATTAGACTTGGAACAGTGTGTGTTACATGCCAAAATGCACACAAATACCTCACTGTTTGTGTTTTTACGTATGTATATTGGCTTACACGTACATATTATAACTCATGAAACTATAGGAAACTGGCAACAGTTTGCCCAAGTTGAAGGGAATAAGTAGCTGGGAAACATACTATTTTATATTTCACTTAAAAAAATCATCTGAGTATTTTTTGGATTATAAATTTTATTAACAAACTAAAATGAAATAATAGGCTGTCAGTTTTAATAAGTGTTACAAATGCAATGGCCAAACTAAGTAATTAAAATATAGGTTAAAAAAAAAACCACAGGTAATAGTCCTTGGTGAGTAAACAAAACAAACTGAGGGTCTGTAAATCCAAACCCTAGCTCTGTTATTCTGGCCAAGTCATTTGTGCTTTATCTGTTCATTCTACTTATGAGCATTATTGTCTGCTGTGTGCCAGAAATTGCACTAGCACTTTGTGGGGGCACAAAGCTGAGAGATACATTTGTAAGCAGTTCACTAACTTGACAAATGACAAGAAATCTCACCATTGCAACGCAGTGTGATAAGTGCTGTGACAGATTATGACAGGTTTCTGCAGGACCTCATGGAGGTGAAGCTAAATTAGGCTGGGGAAGGCTTATTTTCCAGAAGACATGGTGCTAAGTCTTGCAGAGAAGGGAAGTAGGTAGTTCAAGGCAGCTTGGGCAGGTGGAGGGGTAGTTTGGTGGGGCTGCAGCGCAGGGGCAGTGTGAATGAGACACAGGCCAGATCTTGTCGACTACAGTTGGGAATTGGAAGAATCCTGCATTTGTTCTATTTTTCTATTTATAAAATAAATTCATTGTTGTCGCTGGAATTTAACCGGGAGGCCGATGAGGAGGTGGTAAAGAATTTCAAGCAAACCAGTAATATGACTGGGCTGTATTTAGAAAGAGCACTGGCAGCAGTTGGTATACGATGGCGGAGGGGGAGGGGAAGGTAAACACAAACTGCAACATCGAAACCAGACTATGATAGACAGTTGCACAAGCAGTTGGGGTTCAGTTTCTAGAGTCAGACTCATGGTCTACACTTTGTGACTTACAGATCATGTGCGTTACCTAACCCTGTGGCTCAGTTTCTTTGACAGGGACTCGGCCAGATGACCTTAAGTTCTCATTTGTCCTTGAAGAAACTTCCATTGGCCTTGCCCTCTCTCTTCATGCACCACACCCCATCTGAGCATGGGACTTCTAGGCAAGCTTTCCCTGGGGACTGCTGGGAGGATGCAGGAGTCTAAGGTGGGGGAGAAGCAGTTGCCTGAATTATCATTGAACCTCAACCTCCCCATCTGTGAAATGGGAGTAATAATAAACATACGGAGTTCTTGAAAGGCTTAATTATCAAATATATTCAGGATTTCTGTGTAACATATTATGTAACATACACACATATACACATAAATGACTGATTTCAATACCCTCTTTATAATGGAAAATCAATATCTAATTTGAGTTTCAACCTTCAGGTACTACAATTTTTCTTTTTATTAAAAAGTTCCCACACTTCTTTAGAAAGAAAACCACTTTATGAAAGTCATAGGTTTCTTGTGTTATTAAGTATAAACATGTTATTAAATCCCTGCTCTCCTCCCAGGTTCTAAGGTCAGAACAAAGATGTATAATTAAATTCTTCGTAGGACAGAATAGATAGACCTGATTACTCAGGTATTGTGGGTTTTGTGGCTCTTCCTGCCACCAGCCACATCACTGATTGTCATCTCTTGTCACCAAGCCTCAGTTTCCTCATTTTCACTGTCGAGATCCACACTCTTACAAGGGAGGGGGTGATGAAGATAAAATAGGGTTCACTAGGTGAGGGGCCTGAATTTTAGCAAGGATCAATGACTGCTCCTTTCTTCCTTATGAATTGGGTCCTTTGTAGACATAAATAACCTTTGAAAATTATTTCTGGTAATTCTTGTCTCACTGTCTAGCGGCAAGTATGGCGGTCTCAGTGTTATTGTCTCCATTTTTAAACTTTTTATCTAAGGTTTTTTTTTTAATTTATTGATGTATACAAGAGTTGGGGTGTAGGCTGGAAGTGTGGGTGGTGGTGGTGGTGAGATGATTCATTGGAGACAGAGTGGGGAGAAGAGGTGGATTGACTGAAATACGCTGCTGAGGGGAGCATAGGGGCGAGACAGGAGAGGTCTGCTGTGCCATGTGGGAAGCTCCCTGCCAGGGATCGAATTCCTGCTGTAGTGGCTGCTAATAGCTTCACAGTGCTGAGACTTTAACCCCTGCGCCACCAGGGAGGCCCATTGTCTCCATTTTTTTAAAAGCAGAAATGGAGGACCAGCAGTGTTCTAAGGTCACTGGCTTGGGGGTCAGAGAGCCGCGCATGTGCCCTGGAAAAGCAGGCTGAGTCACAATTTCTGCAAGTCTTGAAGGGAATGGACCAGAAAGTGGAGCTTGGGGATGATAATGTCTTTCTTTCTCATTATAATATGTAGCCAAAATCACTGAAAAAGAAGTATAACACCAAAGCATTATGGGAAGTAAATACACACAAAAAATCGTAAAATTTCCTACTCTGAATTTTGCAGTTTGTAGGTGCTCCATAAAAATATTTTTTACCTTGTTTTCGTAGAAATGATGACCTTTTAACATGCTAAAAACACTGTCTAGAGCAGAGCAAGGACCTCAGTGCTCTGTTCACTGATGTACCCCAAATGCCCAGCAAGGGCCAGGCATGCACAGGGAGTTGGTTCTAGTACAGGTGGGATGGGTGGGTAGTGGTAATGATGCTGATACTCATCCCAGGAAGCACCCATCATTTCTCAAACCCTACAGGTAGAACAAAACTATTATAAGGGGAAAAAAGGGTAGTTTTATTAACATCAGTGTTTTGGGCTGCATTGCATTCCTGCATTCCATCAATTATTGAATTCCCAATTTCCAGTACCTCAGATGTGACTGCATTTGGAAATAGGGTCTTTAAAGTGGTAAAATGAAGCCCCTGGGGGAGAGGGTGTCCTGATCCAGTATGATTATTTCCTTATAAGAAGAGGAGTTTAGGGCCTCCTTGGTGGTGCAACAGGTTAAGTCGCAGCACTATGAAGCTGTCTGCAGCCTCTGCAGCATGAGTTTGATCCTGGCCAGGGACCTTCCCACATGGGGCAGCAGACCTCTCCTGTCTCTCCCACTGCTCCCCTCAGCAGTGTATTTCAGTAGATCTGCCTGTTCTGCTCCCCACTCTGTCTCTGGTGAATCCTCTCACCGCCACACCTCTGGTCCATACCCCAGCTCTTGCATGCATAAATAAATAAATCTTTAAAAAAAAAGTGGAGTTTAGGACACAGACATGGAGGAGACCATGTGAGGACACAGAGAGGAGGTGGCAGCTACAAGTCAACAAGAAAAGCCTCAGAAGCAAGCAACCCTGCTACATGCTGATATTGGGCTTCCAGCCTCCAGAATGGTGAGAAAAGAAGTTTCTGTTGTTTTTAGTCACCCAGTCTATGGTAGTGTGTTATGGCAGCCAGCAAACTAATATTTTACATTTCCTCTTAGGCTTTCCCCAAGGTGGCAATCTGGCACTGACACCTCTCTTTCAGGGTGCTCTGGAGAGGAATCTCATTCCAGCTAAAGCTAACAGGGTGACCCTCATGACCTCTGAAGTCTCTGCCTGTCTATTAGCATTAGATAGTGTCACCACCATGAGCCCTTCAAATATTTGGTTTCTTTTCCTGCTTTTGTCTTTCCCAGTCACTTCTTATCAAGGGCCTGGGATGTGGTCCTCTCGGGTAGCATAAAGGATCTGAGAGCCTTCCATGCCAAGCCTGGCTCTCTTGCTGGTCAGTGTCTTTTATTCCATGGTCATTTATTTCCAGGTTATTCAGCTCTGAGGGGGGCAAAGAATGTGCTGGAAGGGGTTCTAAGGGATGGGAGATGAAAAAGGTGGGTCAGCGTGTGGAATACCTTTCCTATCGGGGCGCTGTGTTAGATGCTGGGCAGGAGGGAGGGCGGCAAAGACAGACAATGACATCCCACCAGGGGAACTCGCTACCCTTAACTAAACACGAAGCTCAGCTTGGGAAAGTGGTAAACTCTTAGAGAACGGAAGTCAAGGTCAGACATCTAGAGGGGGATTTGCAATTGACCTCTCAATAGTTAATTCTAGAATCAGCATATCAACTATAGTGAAAAACAGTAACAATTACTATACTACTGTCAAGTAAAATGAATTCTTTTCCTCTTTTAGGAGGTGGCTCACAGTGATCCTTTCCTCCTGTCTTTGCCTGTCCCCCACCACCCAAACCAGACACCCAACTGATTTGTCTCCGATGGCTGGCTGTGATTACTGTCCTAATTTGTTCTTTCTTCATCTGCTACAAACTGCCTATTTTCTGTCCCTTCTGATCAAACAGGAAATCTGAGGGACTTCTGAAGCTGTTTTGTACCATGCAGAAGTGTATTAACTGGAATGCCTGTGTGTGTGTCTAAAAACCCCTCGTCTTCTCAGTGTGAGATCACCTTCAGGAACGGCGTCATGTCGATGTGCAGCTTGCGTGTGTAACATTCTTTTCTGTTTGAACATATCGGCCCGTTATTTATACAACTTTGAGGCTCTCCTGTCTTCTGAGCTGCTGCCTCCAAGGACTGCTGCGCGCTCTGTGAAGAGAAGCAGAAAGCTCAACTTTCACAGGAATGATATACAGCGTGACAAGAGTGAGTCCAAATTTCCAAATATTTATAGCAAGTAATTTTTCATCGTTGGAACACTAATAGTAACACCTATTTTTATCATGGAAGACCCAGGGGACTGAAATGTATAGAGAATGAATTGGAGGCTGGATATTAGCTCATTTCTGGGGTCAGTGTAATTGGGAGATAGGAAAAGGGACTTTACTATGTTCTGGATTTGTAGTCATTTTCATTAGTCCTCACAACAAACCTTAAAGGCAGATATTGTTATTCCCATTTCACAGATGAGGGGACAGAGCTTCTGGGAGGTGAGTCCTTGCCCAAAGCCTCACAGCTGGTAAATGGCAGAACTGAAATCACTGTGTGTCCCAGGCCTTTTTGTTTATTTCTATGGCATTCATGATTGCTTAGCAAATCTGTCTTACAGCAAATAAAGATATATCAACAGCAATATTCTGACTTATTTGCAAGCTGAAAATGTATTTGATGTGTTAGGAAGACGGATGGAGACAAATCCAGCAGAGAGGGAAGGATGGATGGTCTAATGGAGGAATTTAGAAGGTACCGAGGGGAGGGGAGTGCTCAGATTTTTTTGGTCAGCTCTCCTGACACTGCAACATGCAGATAGTGTCATGTTTCAGAACACAACAAAGTTTTATCTGGGCTTGTCTTCCAGCCAAAAGCTGGAATCTGCAACCTGGGGGATCGTTCCAGGACACTGGGTCACATCACTCCTCAGCTTAAAGGCTTCAGAGCCTCTTGCCTTCAGGATGAAGGTCAATGTGCATAAAAGGCTTACAAGATCCTTCCTACTTGGCCCTGAACTATCTCTCCTGCCTCATTCAGTCATTCAACAAACAATGAGTGTGAGTGCCTTTTCTGTGTCAGGTAGAGTGGAAATGGCAGTGCTAGAAGCAAACAAAAGTCTCCACTTCATGAAAACTGTACATAATTCCAAGTAAGAGGGGAGAGGTAATAAGCAAGTGGAGCAGAAGTTATGTCTGAAGGCGATTTGTGACATGGAGAAAAGCAAAGCAGAGACGGGTGTGAGGAGTAGCTGGGGATGGAGGAGGAGGCTGCAGTGCATGCAGGGCATCAGGGAAGGCAACAAAAAACTCATGTTTGAGCAAAGCTCTGCAGAGGCAGGGGAAGGTTCTGTGGGGCTCCAAGGAAGGTGCCTACCTCACTGTGGGGACAGCAAATGCAAAGGGAGCACCACTACCAGCAACACTGATCTTACAGCTCCTAGAGCAAGACCTTCATGGGGCCCTGCTCTCTCCTGGGAACACACGCCTCCCTTCCACAGCCTCCTCGTCCTCCTGGCCCAGCTGTGTCTCCCAGGATGTCTCACGAACACTGGCCACCTTTGCTCACAACGATGCTCATGCTTCGAGCCCCCTCTCCACCCTGCTGGACTGTAAGCTCGTGGAGGGCAGGAACCACAACCACTCTGTTCCCCTTGTAGCAGGTCTGGCAACAACACACACTTGGTACACATTTGCTGAACAAGAGTATTGACCACACCAGAGACAAGCGACCGTCCTGTGCATGGCCCCCTCCAGTTAGAATAGGGGGTGCAATGGAGACACTGCACAGGTTGCAGGAACCACGTGCAGCCCTCCAGGGAAATGCCCTCGGCGCCGCCGCATGGCTCCTCACTCCCAAAGAGGAAAGTTGCATCTTATTTTTCAGGCTGATTCTCTGGGGTCACATACATGTGTGTGGCATGAGATCACCCTGGGTGTGGATTTGATCATTTCCATATTTTCTAGGAGACTAACTCTTGAGCATCTGTCTCTCTGGGCAGTCATAAATGCTCCCTCCCATGCCATTTAAATTACTTCTAAGTATTAATGATGAATTAACAGTCGGTGGGTCCCTTCACGCAGCCATCCTGCCGATGAATACTCACACCCTTTTTTCTTTGTTCTGAAATGCAGCTAGAGGTTTTTCTAGATAAATACATGTCCAATGTTTTTGTCACATCAGCTATATATCTGATTAGCTTCTTGGAATAAGACAGCCCCTCCTCACTTCTAGATCAAATGAAAGCATTTGGTCCAAGCTAGAATCAGACAAAGCATTTCAAGTTTTCATCTTCCAAAGTCATGCATGAATCACTGGATGGAATAATAGAAATCAGAACAATTCCGATTTGAGGGAAATTGCTCCATTATCGCCAAGATTTTGTGTTAGGCTAGAGGACAAAGGCATAGGCAAGACCAATCCCAATGGCTGAAATTACTTTAACTCCTAATGTGGGTGTAGGGAGGATTTGAGAAAGTAGCCCCAAATCACTTGGCCTATAAATCTTGTGATAAAAACAATTCTCTTGACTTTATGACTTGTCTCCCTAATGTTTAGGGGTTATCAATTCAAGCTTGATGGAATGTTTTCAGAGAAGGCTCTATAGTCACAGGAATGTGAAGTACTGGTTTTGCTTATTACATTCAAGTGTTCTAACAAATAAATGATAGTGAAAGGAGGTTGGAGAGATACGAGGAAAGAAAAGATTAAACACTGGGAAGAACTGATAAGAAAAAGTCAGAAAGTTAAAACTAGGCAAGAGAGCCAGGCGTTGGGGTGGTTTTTCATTTATTCATTAAACTCATTAAGCGATGTATGTGTCAGATGTGCCAGCACATAAAGCAAGGTGATTTTAAGTTAGTGATAAATCTATGAAGATGAGTGAAATGGTGACAAGATGGAGGTTGAAGGGGAGGGGATAGCTGGCCTTTGGGTGATGGGGAAGACCTTTCCGAAGAGGTGATATTTGAGTAGGGCTGGGTGACAAGAGGAAACCAGCTCTGAACGGAGCTATCTTTAGCAGTCAGAGCAGCCGTATCTGATTATTAGGAGGGAAAACCAGGCAGGAATTCCGTGAAAAGGAAAGTGGACTTCCCGATCTCTCAGCCTGGTCTGCCCAACTTTCTGGGCTCCAGTCCTGACCCTGTGAGGTAACCTGTGGGTGGTAAAGCCACTAGAATTGACACTTGCAGCTCTTGGCCTATTGAGAGCAAAGACAGCAGAATAAACAGTAAACACGGGTCAAAGTCTCCAACAATGTAGAAGGAGAAGAAAACACAAGGCTGAGCAGAAGGAACTGGGGGAACTGGAAGACAGCAGAAGCTTGTTTGTTTCTCCTCTGTGCATGTGCTAGTGGAAATGATTATGAAACTGATGGAAGCATGACAGGCTTAGCAGAAAATCAAAACCTATACTGTATGGTAAATACTTTAATATTTTTACATTTCGCTAAAAACACCTGGAAGCGTTCCTCCTCGGTAAATGAAACAATAAAGATTAATGCGTTAATTTGGAAAAGCTGATTTGAATTGCACAGAAGGTGTTGTGTAAGTACTTGGCATTTAAAAAGTTATCTGACATTTAAAAGGAGATGACTGTTAATGAATTCAAGAGCTAATCTTACACTCTGACAGACTGAGCCATGGAAAATCCAGGATTACTATCTTTCTATAAACATAAAGTGATAGTCTTGAAAGCCAGAATAAAAGAGTGCTCAGCTGTATACAAATATCCACACACAGACATCTACAATGTAGCAAAATGTACAGAGGATGTCTTTTAAATTACATAAATATCATTTCCTTTCTTATTCTTGGGTTATAATATGTGGGCCACAAACTCCAGGAGAAACCCTTTTTCCATGAATTTTCCCTCCTCCTTCCAGCTGGAGTGTTTTGAAGGGTCACTAGCACAGGCTGGCTCTGCATATTGGAAGCTTCAGCTTGAGGAAAGGAGACTCTAAACCAACCAACTAGGTCTCCGCCCATGGGTCCCTCACCAATGATACAGATCTGTCCTGCAGGCGTCCCTCAGGCCGTCCTCTTTACTTCTCCCACTCCTTTCTAATTGGGGTTCCCCATCTCTGGGGCTGCAGTTTAATGGCTCCAAGAAGAGCTATTGTCCCTCATTAAGGAGGCTGCAACCGTCTCACTTGTCTAACTGCCTCCCACACAGCTCACAACTTCATTCTGCCTGAAAGCCAGCTGCCAAGGCTCTCTGGGAGCCCCTGGGCAAGCTGAGCTGGAGGAAGAAAACAAGGAAAAAGGGGCCATTGTAGCCAAGATCTGAACTGCGCTGGGGCGCACACCCCATCATTATCTTAATACATGGAGAGTGGGTTTGGGAGGCCTTTGCTGAAACCCTTATGGGGTCCATCAAGTTGTCACATCAAACCTCTGTGCACACAGGACTTTTGTCCCCTTCTGTGAGCAAACAAAAGGAAAGGAGTCAGTCTCTCTTTGGACCACCAGGCCCCCTCCTTGCCTATGAGTCTGTGCCTCCACTTCCCTGGTGGGAGGCTGGGAGGGGGCTCTGAATCCCAGTGGGGATAGATAGATCTGAGAGATCTTGTCACCGGGGGTGAGGGAAGGAGGTCTGGAATGCTGAGCTTCCCTCTGGGTTCGTGAGGACTGTCGCTTCCTGGAAGGGCCACGCCTGCTTGGAGTTATGGACTAAAGGACCTGGCATGTTCCCCTGTGTTAGGTCTTCTCAGGCCCTGCTATTTCTTGTCCACGACGGCCTGTGGAACTGAAAGTGGGCAGCAAAAATGGGGAAAGTAGTGAAAGGAGAAGTTAGGAAGTGGGTACAGGCAGTCAGTTAGGAGCAGGGTACACCAAGCCTTATGCTAGGGTGTCCCAAGATCAGTTAACAGTCTAAATGAAGAACAATCGGTGGGAATCAGGAAGGTGCCCCCCGTTCAGGTGTCCCAGGCCCAGGTGCCTCAAACCTGTCTATCAAACAGAACAGGAAATAATCAATGGGGGTCAGGGTGCCCCCCAACTCAAAAAATGGAATGTCAGGACACCGACACAATAACACAATGCTAAAGCAATGCACCAAAGCTGGTTCTTGAAAGACAGGCCAGGTAAAGTGGGAAATGGGCCTCAGTAATCTAGGTGACCCCAGAAACCCCAACCAATCAGCAAGAGAGACAACGGGGAGGCACACCAAGCCCCTCCCCCCTTGCCCACTGTACCCATATAAATACCAGCTCCTGGCCGCCTCAGTGGCTGCCCACTCAGGCCCTCTCTGCTCAGAGCGCTTTCCTGTCTTTCTTCTTATCTATCAATAAATCTCTTGCTTTGCAGCCTAACTCTGGTCTTGACGTTAAACTCTTTCCTGGCAGAGACTAGAACCAAGAGAGCCCCTAGGTGCCCCTAGGCGCCTGGCCTGATTTGACAGGACCGAGTAGGGCATGGCATTCTGCTGGCTCTTGATGACTGGGCTGCTTGTGGAGGGAATCTGACTGGGCCAGAAGTTTGATGTAATCCATCCACTCAGGCTAAGTTGGAGGGGACCCTGCCTGTGCAAGGCCAGCTGATTGGCCACTCCCAGACCCCACTCCGAGACCTTGTCTCTGGGTTTGCCTGACCTGGAGGAGGAGGAAACATGTAGTCTTCAGACAGAATACCAGGCTCAACTCAACCAGGAGGCCTGCATGGCCTCATTTGGAGAAGAGACCCTAAACCACAGTATGATACCACAAGTTGGCCCAGGGGTCCATCCTGGACCCTGTGCTGGTTCATCATGTTCATCTTGGCCATCTGACATCCTGGACCATTTTTTCCTAAACATTTGTTTAAATTTTTTTAAAAATTGAAATAACATTGGGCCTCCCTGGTGGCCCAGCGGTTAAGCGCTGCGCTGTGGAGCTGTCGGCAGCAGCGATTTGAGTTCGACGCCCGGCCGGGGAGAATCCCACATGGTGTGGCAGACATCTCCTGCCTCGCCCGCTGCTCCCCTCAGCAGTGTATTTCTGATCTGCCTGTTCTGCTCCCCATTCTGTCCCTGGTGAACCCTCTCGCCGCCCCACACCTCTGGTCTGTACCCCAGCTTGTATGTATAAATAAATAAAGTCTTTAAAAAAAAATTGAAGTAACATTGCATTACAGCATTATGATTTTCAGGTGTGCCTCATTATAGGCCCTTTTTAAGTTCTAAAGGCAATTTCAGTGCTGATGAAATGGGCCAAGTGGAGAATTTGGGAGGGCTCCACAAGAAAGCACTCAGTGGAGATATAGCATTGTTGGAAGCTGGAGAAGCACCCTCTTTTCCCCCCTTGTCATGAATTTTGGTCCCCATTCACCTTTGGACCCCATTTCACCTCAACTCTATGAAAGCAAATCTGACATTCTCCTGAGTGTTTAGCCAAGTAGCCCAATTGCTAGCAAACATTAGACTCAGCTTTTGTGAGGGATTCATGTTGTGACTTTGGCTAGGTCATTAGGTTTTCTGCACCTCAGTTTCCCTACCTATAAAATGGGGTTAACCTTATTGTTTTCTTCAAGGAGCTTTTGAATAACAAAACCCAGGACACTTAATTCCAGGCTTCTATCTGAAATTAAATCTTATCCCTGAGTTCTAATTGATAATTGTCCTCAGTTTAAGTGCTTTGTTGATGCAACAGAATCATTGTTTATCTGGCTTAACAGGAGCTGAAGGAGAAAAATTTTAAGCCAAAATGGTGATTTCTTGTCTCAGGGGAGGTAGAAACTAGCTTTTTCTGTGAGGGGGTGTCTGGCTGTATTCAGGGTAGAACTTTATATTTGAGAAATGATGGTTCTTACATTAGACTGGGAGACAGATGGCAGGGTAGAGGGTAGGAAAGCTGAGTAAGTCGTTAGCTCCTTCTCACACCAAAATTTACTTTAACCCCAGATTGTGGACTTCTTTGTTATGCTGGGCCTGGCATGCCTTTCCCAACCTGACGAACAAGACACAGGAACTTGTAACTTGTGAACCGATTCCATTGTAGAAAGGTCATTAAAATTAGTTGATTTTCACTAGAAAAATGTTACCCATGGTGCTTTGATTCTCATGCTGGCCTATAAAAGTTTAACTCATAATTTAGCTGGACTAAGGAGTGAGTTAACCCTGCAATGATGGGAAAACAGAGCTAGAAGAAAATTGCTCTTTCCCTTTCTTTCCTGCCTCTTTCCCCTCTACTGAGCACCCCCATCCTCCCACTTCTAAATTTTCCTCAACTAAGTGCTGTGGGGTTTAGGGCCCTGCTGGAATGGTGGTCTCTGTTGCAAAACTTCCTGCCTCTCCCCTTCTCTAGACCTTCAGAGGAATCTCTAGTAGGTAGAATTGTAAGCAGTAAGTCAAATCCTAGACAGCATGAAGAATATTTTGGGGGGGCCTCCCTGGTGGTGCAACAGGTTAAGCACAGCACTATGAAGCTATCTGGAGCCACTGCAGCATGAGTTTGATCCCGGCCAGGGAGCTTCCCACAGAGTGCAGCAGACCTCTCCTGCCTCACTCACTGCTCCCCTCAGCAGTGTACTTCAGTCCATCTGCCTGTTCTGCTCCCCACCCTGTCTCTGGTGAATTCGCTCACAACCCACACCTCTGGCCTACACACCAGCTTGTATGCATAAAAAATAAATCTTAAAAAAAAGAATATTTTTGGGAGAGTATTTTGCAACCACCCCAGGTTGTGTAGGTTCACCAACGGTTCTAGCAATTTGAAAGAGAATTTTGGAGCCCTTGGCATCATCTTCATGGGCCTTAATGGTAAGCAGAAGAAACACAGCAGCAGGGAAACAGCAACTTGAGCCCTTTCCCCAGGGTGACGCTGCCCTTTTATCCCCTCCCTTCTAGGCACAGGTGTGCACACTTGCACATGCGCACACACCGATGCTCAGGTCTCCGCAATCATGCACCCGTGCCCCACACCCACTCGCCTTCTCCCTTAACAAGATCAAGACCACAGGTGATAGCCACAGAGGCCAATGGCATAAAAAAGCCTGATCAGCTTGATTTACCCCACAGAGGGGCAGGTGTTTGGACTTGATGGTGGAGGCAGGGTGAGGTGGGGAGAGGGTCTGTAGAACGGATCACAGTCCTTGAAGTTATTCCTGCTTCTCAAACTGCTCCTTACATCTGAGTCCTATAAGATTATACACAAGCCCTGAGTTCTGTTTTATAATGGCTTTCAAGTTAGAGGGCTGGGGAATTGATTAATAATTACCATTAGAATTTATTAGTGTTGTCTGGTGACAAGATTGTGCTGATCCCTTTCCATATGTTGTCTCATCTAATCCTCATGATGACTCCATGAGGGAAATATTATTACCCTTTACAGATGAGAAGAGTGAGCCTCAGAGAGGTTAAATAATACCCCCTACAACCACTTGACCAGGATGGAGGAAAATGCGACTTAAATGCAGCTTTATGGGATTCCCAGGCCAATAGGCTTCTTAGCAAGTACAGGTCACATATTGAACAGGGTCCAATCTGTGACATATTTTTCATCATATATAAAATGGGGATAACTGCTCTTGCCTCACAGGGCTGTTTGTGTTGTAAGGATTAAGGGAGATAATCCTAATCCCTGTACAGCGTAAACCCCAAAACATTAGCTGTGATTATCATTTGAAAAGGTCCTCTCAAAGTAATGGGTATATAACTAGTGAAGTTTATAATAGGTATAAGGAGGTTCATTATACCAGTCTCTCTACCTTTGCACCTGTTTGAAATTTTCCACATAAAAAAAAAAAATTAGGTACATATAATGTGTTTGACTAGAGCTAGCAGCCAGCAGATCAACAAGTACAGACTCACTGGAATAAATGATAGTCTCAGTGAAAATCAACAACTAAAAACCTTGACTGAAAACATGGCCACCTTCAGTAAATGAAAACAAACCCCTTTCAGTAAATTATCTTTAAATTGTCAATAGAGTTTTTGGCTGACAAAGTAATCCTGTGGGTAAGGTTGAACCAGATATTTGCTTAGATCTTCAAAAAAACCACTGAATTGAGTTCCACAACTAAAGCTATTTACAAAATCAGGGAGAGAAGGCGGAGAGGGAGAGAGTATGGGAGAGCAGGAGAGGAATGAAGAGAGAAAGGGTAGGGTGGGCGTAGGGAGGGGAGAGGGGGAGAGAGGGTAGTGGACAGAGAATAGAGGAGGGGAGGGTAGAGGAAAAGGGGGCATCGAGAGGGGGAAGCAGAGGTGGGAGGGAGGCAAGGGGGGTGGGGCGCTGTGCTTGCCTTTAGAAATGAGAAACAAAAGGAGGAGAAGGAAGCACACTGCCTGCATCTCTCCATCCAGAGCAGTCAGTTCTCAGGCTAGGCCCAATCTTATTAGCCGCAAAAAGACTTCCAGGGTCACCTGGTGACATCTCCACTATGCAAAAGCCCCAAAGCTTTTACAGAAAGCGAGAAACACCAAGTCGTGGTAACCAACAGCAGGTAGTATCCAGAGATTGTGTGACTTGCTAGAGAAACGTGAACTGAACTCCCATATTGTGATCATTGAAATACAACACAATCTCTGAATCTTATTTAGAGAATTAGGGGCTTTTTCTACCCAGGACATGGACATTAATGTTAACAAAAGATTTATTTGTCTTTTTTTTTTGTTTTTAAGTAGTTACCATGTACTAGGAACTGTAAAAAAGGTTTTTTAGAGTAGAAGCTTGTTCTGTTAGATAATGGCCAAAAAAAAAAAAAAAAAAGTCACTAGAAGGCAGGGTATGACTTAGAGGGACATTGAAACAAAAGATTACTTTTACCCTTGTACAAAACTTAGTGTGTCTGCAGGTGGGTTTTTTTTTTTTGTTTTGTTTTTTGTTTTTTGTTCTGAAAAAGCAAAACTGAAAGGGGATATGAATACCATCTGTGCAACCACCAAAGAAACAGATGGGGTAAACACAGGTTTATTCAATCTAAATCCTAGAGTGCTAGAAATACAGGCTACTCTTTGAAATTCCAAATAGGTAAATTTAGGATACTTAAGGTCACACATGGATTTTTACTGTCACACATGCAAGAAGCCTGAATTCAAGAGATAATACAGGTCAAAATAGAAATGACTGTGAAATGGAAAAAAGGGACATAATTCCAGTTTAACAGGATTTTAAGGACACTACCAAAGTTCTAATCCCCACAAAGCAACAAAACAAAACCCAAGATAAAGCATGAGAAAGGATGTTTGCTCTCCCTAACAAAAGGAGAAAATTGACAATGAAAACTGGTGAGATGGTTTCTTTCTATTTTAAACAAAGAGATGCAATGATTCTTGGGAAATCTAATTATGGTTGAGCTTGTACTTTGATAGTCTTTACTGACAACTTCTCTGCTCTGACAGCTCTATAAACTAGTGGGCTCAGGGCCCCTCTTGTCTCCAGCTTACAGATGGATCTGAGGAACCAGAGAGTTTTCACCCTTAGAAATTCCAACTTTTCAGAAAAAGAGGTAAATTCATGGTCTCCCCTCCACCCCCAAAAGTGTAGGGTCAGAGAGATAAAATGCTGACAATGGGTTAAATTCCTTAAAAGGATTCTGAAGAGGTCTGTTTCTTAGAGACACATTCCCTTTTTTTACATGGTTGCAGTCAGAGCTGATGTTACTCTGATTTCTACTTTAATAATTAAATCAGTGGTTCTCAACTGGGGGGTGACTTTCCCCCCTAGGGAACATTCGGCAAGGCCTAGAGATATTTCTTATTGCCACAACTGGGGGTGGGGGCTGGGGGGTGGGCTGTGGTACTGGCATCTAGTGGGTAGGGGCTAGGGATGCAATGCACAGGAATGCTCCCCACAAGGAATATTTGGCGCAAAATGTCCATGGTGCCAAGGCTGAGGAACCTCGCATTAAACCATTCATATTAAATTATAGTTTCTAGTCTAAGCAGTCATCATTTTTGCCTGAATTGAACCCCTCCCTGAGAGGGATATGTCATAATTAACTTAATCATTTTGCTGATGTTGGACTATCAGACTTTTCCCAATTTTTCTCTATTATGGATAATGCTTCAATGGACATCTTCAATCACTTTTTTCCCCCTGCAGCATTATGTCCATAGAATGAAATTCCAGAAATCAGAAATACAGGATCAATGGGTACAAATATTTGTCATGTTTTGTGGGCATATTGCCGTTTTGTTTTACAAATGGATCAAGTGAATTTCAATCCACCACAAGTCTACTATACCACTTTAACCAAGACCTTGGACTACTGGGTATTACTATTAAAAAAAAAAGGAGGATATGAAGAGTTGTAAATCAATAAAAACATTTTTTAAAAAGTAAGAGGAGGCTTCTCCAGCTTGCCACAATTTGCATGTAAATTGCTAGAGGATGAATATTTTTCCATATTTGTTTTCTGTTACTAATATGCTTGATATGAATTCTTTTGCTTATTTTTCTAACTGGTTTCAAATGTTTTTCTTTTAAAATTGAATGTGATCTTTACCATGGATAGAGAGTAGTGCCTTTGTAGTTAATGCGGTTATTATTATTATTTTTTATATTTTTAAAGTCCTAATTTCTCCCCACTCCTCTGCCTCCCCACAGCACAAATAAGTTACCATTCCTGGAATTTTCATTTACAATTTTAATCCTCTTCTTAGGTGCTTGTCACCTCACCTAACCTGTGGCCTCACCACGCATAGACCCGTGGGGAAGAGGAAAATCCTCTCTGGGGATTGATGTCGGTCACCAGGGTAAGAGCAGTGCTTGGGCTTGACAGCTTCCCAGGAACTAATTTCCCTTAATCAAATGAAAGGCCTTAGGAGGAGCCACAAGGCAGAAAGAAAAATAAACGTGAAGGAGAATACCAAATTCGGTGAGGAGTTTGAAGGACCTGCATTAGGAAAAGGGCATCATCATACCTTCAGGACTTCAGAACTGGCAATGCTGCACATGCAGCTATTAATATGCAAAAAATGCCTTCATAAATACTTGATTCTGTTCACAGTGGGGAGGCAGTTCATTTGAAAGAGGAAATAGGAGCTTGGAGTTGAAACATGTCTGCTTGTCTCCTATTTCTTTTTTCATTGCTCTTTTCATCTCCACGTTTCCCCTTGTAGTTTTCTTTTTCCCTCTTTCCCAGCCAACTCTAGCCCCTCCTCCAACCCCTAAGAAGTCGTTGATGTTCATTGCTACTTCATTTCTACTTGGGGATTTACTGCCCAGGCCCAGATCATCGGGCAGGTATGGAAGGGGCACTTCAGGAGCTGGTCCCACTTTGTGTAACCTGCCATCCTATGTACTGGGGGCCCGAACCCCAATTCTTGCCGCTCCCGCCACAGCGCGGACAGCCGCTTAGGAACCATAGCAGACGTTTGAAAATTCAACCAGTAGGGGGCGCCCGGAGGCAGCCTCCGGAACCGGGCAAATCCCCGCGCCCAGTCACGTCTGCGAAGCTCGCGCTGGTTTTCTCTCTTACCTCCCGGTCAGAAATTGTTTTCTAAATCTGGGCCTGTGCTTCTTATTAAAGATTGGTGAGGGCAAAATATTTCGCTTTTGATATTTCCTCCTCTCTTAACTAGCACAGTGATTAAAAAAATTTTATGTGACTTAACTCCTAAAATGGTCAGACCCCAATGAAGGAATGAATGGAAAGAACAGAAACTGCTGATGCTGATAAAGATCAATTATGGGTGAAATCCTTGTCTGCTTCAAAGTGGGAAGGCGACAGTGGCAGGAATACGCTGGGGATGCCAGTGGCCCATCAACGTACATAACTGAAATCTGCTGGGCAGAAACTTGTTTCTAAATCCTTTCCAGATGCTTTATAGTAAACATGAAATTAGTCATTTACATGGAATAGGTTGAGGAAGTAGTTAATATTGAAGTCAGTGATTAATCTAATAAAGGATCATTAGCCTCAAGAGTAAGGGATTGGGGCGGCAAGGAACTCACCGTCCCCACCACACCCCAATTCTCTCTGTGTTTGGGGGCTATAATGGGCTCCCCAGACTTTTTCCCAAATGGCATTCATTTCAAGGGTTACTTCTAATGGAAATAAGACTACTCGGACTTGGACAAACCAACTGGTTCTGGTGGGAGCACCCCTTCCTTTCACAAGGGAGACGCATCGAGTTCTGAGCAAGCTGGTTTGCCACAGCCTGGGGGTGGGGGGGGATGAGGGGGAGT
>PVIJ01016119.1:0-33851 GCA_004024925.1 Scalopus aquaticus
CCTCTTTCCTTTTCCTTTTCCTTTTCTTCTCTTTCTTTTTTTATTGTGGTTCAATCTAAGTGCCTTCTTCTCATTTCCTTTTTTAAGATTATGGCAAAGTACATGTTTTATATAAATCTGTCATTCCAACCATTAAAATTCAGTGGCACTCAGCACATTCATGTGATGCAACCATCCCCACCCTCCCTCTCCAGAACTTTCTCATCTTCCCAAACAGGGACCCTGTCCCCGTCACACATGAACGTCCCCCAGCCCCTGCCACCACCATCTCGCTCCTGTCTCTGTGGCCATGGCTCCTCAGGGCCCTCTGTGGTGGCTCACGCGGTGTGTGTCTGTGTGCCCGGCTTGTTTCCCTGAGCGTCACGTCCTCCAGGTCCATCCCTGCTGTCATCTGTGTCAGAACAACCTTCCTGTTTAGGCTGAAAAATATTCCAGTGTGTGGATGGATCATGTTTTGCCCGTCTGTTCATCCTTTCATGGACCCTTGGTCATTTCCGCCTTTTGGCTGCTGTGATCATGGATGTCCAAGTACCTGTCTGAGTCCCTCTTCTCAATATCCTGTGTCTAAGCCCAGAAGTGGAATTGCTCCATCATACAGTACTTCTATGTTTAAGCATTTTGAGGAGTCACAGGACTGTTCAAGCTGCTGCACTAGTTTCCATTCCCCCAGCAGTGCACGTGGGCTCTCGTTTCTCCATGTCCTCGTCAACACTTATTATTGGCTAGCTTTTGATTCTAGCCAGCCTGGTGGGTGTCAGGCCGGATATCACTGTGGTTTCCACTGCTATTTTCTTAATGGCTTGAATATCTTTTCATGTGCTTATATCCTCTTTGGAGAAATCTATTTAAGTTCTCAGCTCATTCCTGAGTCAGGTTTTATGCAGCGGTTGGGGATGGCCAGAATCTTTAACACAATGACCACTTGGAATGGAGCTGGCCAAAAGGTGGGGAAAGGTTATAGAAACCTCTGTCTATGCCAGGCATTACTACTTAATCATTTCCCTCTAGGAGACCTGGGAGAGAGGTCTGGGTGGCAGGAAACATGTAATCTCCAGGGAGACCACATCCCTGCCCCCAGAAGTGACAGCCTGGGGTACAGAGGGCCCATAAACAATGGCTAGGGCAATAAGAGTTGTTGTTATAATTTGTTTTATTTCTCCTAATATTTTATTATATATGAAAAATATTTAAAATATTAAATCTTAATGTTAAATATTAAAATATTTAATATGAAGATATTTAATATAAAGATGAAAAATAGTACAGTGAATACTCCATTCTTCTCTGATCTCGACAAGTGTTTCTATCTCGCCATATTACTTCCTCTCTCCTGTCTTCATCCACCTGCATCTATATCTCTACCTCTATACACATAGGTTATGCTTTTCTTTTTTGCCAAACCATTTGAAATTAAGTTGCAGACACCATGAAGGTCTCCTGCAAGCATCTGCATAAAGAACAATCTCCCACTCCCATAACATCACTATCTCAAACAATGGCTCGTAGTGTCTAGTCACACTGGTTTCGGGGCTGGGTTGGGTTTGGGGGGAAATGTAAGGCACCAGCGAAAACAGTCATCTCACAAATCATATTTTCATGCCATGTTGTAAAAAAAATAAAATGAATGCAAAAAAAAATAGAGGATAAACAGATCCAATCCAATCAAAAACCAAAGACCAGCTGCACGGGGGCGGGGGGGGCGGCGGGAAGGGGAGGAAGGTGGAGTTGTAACCAGAGTCCAGGCCACCTGTCCCCACCGAATGCCAATCTTTTTTTTAAGATTTTTTTTTTTATTTATACATACAAGCTGGGGTACAGGCCAGAGGCGTGGGGCGGCGAGAGGGTTCGCCAGAGACAGAACAGGTAGCAGAACAGGCAGATCAGAAATATATGGCTAAGGGGAGCAGCGGGTGAGGCAGGAGAGGTCTGCCGCACCATGTGGGATTCTCCCCAGACCGGCGTCGAACTCGCGTCGCTGCTGCCGACAGCTCCACAGCGCCCCGAATGCCAATCTTTAAGGAGCACTTCAGTCAGCAGCAGGTAGCCTGGCTGACGGGTAGGTTAACACCTTAAAGAAAGTGCCTTAACACTTCATTTCCAGCTGACTTTTTTTTGCATAGAAGAACTGGGGTATAGGCCAGAGGGTGAGGGGACAGGTGAGAGGATTCACCAGAGACAGAGTGGGGAGCAGAACAGGCAGATGGACTGAAATACACTGCTGAGGGGTGCACCGGGGGAGAAAGGAGAGGTCTGCTGCGCCATGTGGGTCAGCTCCCTTGGGGGGGATCAAACTCAGGGCAAACTCAGGGCACAGAAGTGATAGCACTGAGACTGAACCCCAAGTCACCAGGGAGCCCCCCACACACACACCGGTCCAGCTGACTTTTTATAGTGAGCTAACAAAGCTGGTTCACCCCGCCAGAGGCTGGTGCCGTCCAGCCGCCCTCCGCCCCCTCCGCCCTCCTGGTCGCGCGGCCTCAAGCGCGCCCCCGTGTGCCGAGTCTGGTGATGGCACCGGCTCCCGCAGCCCTAGTGTTTACACCGTGCAGTGTCTAATCCAGCCCAGCCCCCCTCCCAGCCCCTAGCAGAGCCAGTGGGGTTGGGGCGCTGTGTGAGACCAAGACGCTGTCTCGTTCATCACGGATGGTTCGCAATCACCCAAATGTTTTTACAACCTGGCATGCAAACGTGGTTTCTGAGGTCTGTAACTGTTGCCCCCCCTTAGCATACTGCACCCGCCTCACCCTGGTCCCGGGGAACCCGTGTTTGCCTAAACTGTTGACAATTTTGTAGAGCATGGATTTTGGGGGGTGGAGGCATTCGTTTTGATTTTTGACCCTGTTGCACTAAGATTAGCACGGACGACTGGCCTTGGGGGTGCCCCTTAATGTTCCCCGCCCCCCAGGCTGAGCCGCGCTTTCTCCCACCCCCATCCTCGGCTCCCCTGCAGCTTCCAAGCGCCCACTGAGTGGGAGGCCTACGCGGGCACCACGCACCTGAGCGGCGGCGAGGCGGGCACCGTGCGGGCGCGCGTGGCGCGCGTGATCACGCACCCCGCCTACAACGCGGACACTGCGGACT
Source organism: Scalopus aquaticus (assembly GCA_004024925.1). Lineage (NCBI taxonomy): Eukaryota > Metazoa > Chordata > Mammalia > Eulipotyphla > Talpidae > Scalopus > Scalopus aquaticus. The sequence goes on from PVIJ01016119.1 coordinate 3,082, forward strand.
TCGACGTGGCCGTGCTGCAGCTGCGCAGCCCCCTGCCCTTCGGGGGGCGCGTGCAGCCCGTGTGCCTGCCGGCCGCCTCGCACGTCTTCCCGCCCGGGAAGAAATGCCTGATCTCGGGCTGGGGCTACCTCAAGGAGGACTTCCGTGAGTGCCCCTGCGCAGAGCCGCGCCCCTGGGAGGCCCCTGTTTTCCGCGCACCCCAGGCTGGAACCCCCAAGTAGAGCCGGTGGGACGTTTGCGCTCATCCCAGCGGCGGTGAGGACAGGACTCTCCCGCGGACTGGGCGCGAGTGACCACTCCCCGCCGTTTCAGAGGGCGAGCCGGTGTCCCCTTGCGGGCCTGCTTGCTGCTGCTTTTGTTTGTTTTGCATCTTTGGGGGAGGTTTTGCTGTAAGAAATGATCCCCAAGCTGAAGTACTGGCTGATGTCCCCAAGCCCAAGAAAACGCGTTTTACAAGAAAACAGGATTTAAGGTGCTGTTGGTCGTGAGCTCAGCGGTGTCGAGTCGACGAGAGAGTAAATATGGTGGGGTCTGGATGTATTTTATTTTAAATTTAGTTATTTATGTTCTCACATGGGCGTTCATTTTGGGACAGTCATTGGGTTCTCCCCCAGGTGCAGATCTGGTAGTTCTCCCACAACAGGGCACCCCGAACCCATCCCCACAGACCCTCGCGCTCTCTGCCCCCTCCCCCGTGTGCTGACCCCTCCCCCTGCCCCACCCCTGCTGGATGCAGCACTTCTGTGGTCAGCCTGCCAGCGTCGTCTTTTTCCTGACCTTTGTACAGTTTCCCATATTAAGACTTACCTTTGCGGCCTCCCTGGTAGCCTCCCTAGTTAGGTCCCACTGCTGTCACCACTATGGCCTGAGTTCGATCCCCCGCCAGGGAGCTTCCCACGTGGCGCAGCAGACCTCTCCTGTCTCACCCGCTGCTCCCCTCAGCAGTGTATTTCAGTAGATCCGCCTGTTTGCTCCCCACTTTGTCTCTGGTGGATCCTCTCACCCCCTGCACCTCTGGCCTACAGCCCAGTTCTTCTACACAAAAATAATTAAATTTAAAAATATATATTTCCCTTTAAACAGAAACACAAAACAAGGTCCTATATTGATAAGTCAACAAAAATGTGACCAGAGGCTCAAAGGAAACTCAGTGTTTATTTTAGGGCATCAAAAAAACGTATTACCTCCACCCCCACACCCCTGGGCCTCCATGCCCCTCTCTCCCTCCCCCTCAGCTTCAGAGGCCCGAGGGTGTCCGCTGATGTCCAGCTGGTGTCCAGCAGTTTTTGAAAGTGCTTTATGCTGTCGAATTATCTGTTGTGTGAATGTCCAGTGTTTGTCGTTCTGACTTGCTCTGCCACATAGTGATTTTTTAAAATTCTCTTCATTTTGTCAAAAATGGCTGCATTCCGTCCTTTTTTGTGACTGCGGGACATTCCATGGTTTGTCTGTGCGGGATCCTCTTGCCCTTTTGTCCGTGGAGATTTGGGGTGCTTCCCTGCCCTGGGAGGGAGAAGTCCAATCCTGGGGTGTTACTTTGAAGCTTCCCAGCTGTCTGGGCAAGGGCAGTTATCAGTGGACACCTGTGGAGCATTTATGCTTTGCTGCTTCCTAAGATGGGGCTGCACCATTTCTGCTTTCGCTCGGGGAAACTGAGGTTCAGAGAGGGGTTGTCCTTCAGCCTCCCTGCTGGCGGCAGCTGCCTTGGGCCCTGGAATGCCCAACGCACTTGCCTCTCCCTATCCTGGACAGTGGTCAAGCCGGAGATGCTGCAGAAAGCCGCCGTGGAGCTGCTGGACCAGGCCCTGTGCGCCAGCCTGTACGGCCACTCGCTCACAGACAGGATGGTGTGTGCTGGCTACCTGGACGGGAAGGTGGATTCCTGCCAGGTGAGCCGAGGCACCCGCAGGTCTAAGAACAACACCCCACCCGTGGCCAGAGGGAAAGGGCCACACATTCCTGTCCCCATCTCCCCCGACGGGAGTCCTCTCATGCTCTGCTCAACCACCAAGACGTCCCTGCTTGATTTTTAGCACGGTGATTGGCTGCTCTTCTTCTTAGTTTTTACCTTGGCTCTTATTTCTAAAGTCTGGTGGGTGGAGAAAGGTGGAGTGTGCTCAGGCTACCATGTCAAACCAGAACCTGGAGAAAATATTGGGAAACAAGAGAGTGCTTGTGTTTAAATGCACAAGTCAAGGTGAGCTGAGCGAGGGCAGACCAGGCATTTGGAAAACGCTGTGGCTGCCAGTGTGCTGTGTGGAGGTTCAGCATGGCAGTCATACTGTCGACCTAAGCAAGCGGTGACATTATCAAAGATCTACTTGGATAAGGAGGGGAGAGGATGTTGATTATTTGGGTTGGATTTTAAACTGCCAGTGGGAGAACTGACAGAGACCTTAGAGACTCTATAAAATAGTCCAAATGGCCTATTTTATTTTTACAGAAGAAGGGACTGAGGTTCTGATATATGAATTATTAACTCACATTTGGTCTGTAAGCTCATACGGACAGAGGTCTCAGGAGTCCCTATCCAGGGCTCCTTCTTTGACCTTGTAGCTCTGGGGTTTGGACTGGCCGTGGCTAGGGAACCCAACACGTCCTAAGGATGTGCCTTTGTATCCTAGGGTGACTCTGGAGGCCCCCTGGTCTGTGAAGAACCCTCTGGAAGGTTCTTCCTGGCTGGCATTGTGAGCTGGGGCATCGGCTGTGCAGAAGCCTGGCGTCCAGGGGTCTATGCCCGCGTGACCAGGCTACGTGACTGGATCCTGGAGGCAATCACCCTGGCAAGCAAGCCCCTGGCTCCCACTGTGGCTCCTGCCCCCACCACTTCCAGCAACACCTGGCCCACCAGCCCTGAAAGCAGGGTGGTCGACACTCCCACCAAACCCACATTGGCCCCCAGCACTGCACCTCTTGACTCAGTCACTACTTCTAAGCCACAAGGTATTTTGGTGGGGACAGGCAGAAGTGGGTGTCCCCTCCTTGCGGGTTCAGATCAGCTGGTACTGGCTTTCGGAAGCACTCCTTAGGAAAGAGAGAGGTGATTGATTAGTGATGTCTGTCACGAGCAAAGGCTAAGACAGATGTACAGTGTGGCAAAGTCAGTGAGTCCCAGAGGATAGTTGACTGTCCTGAAGGAGCAGAGGCAGCTGGTGCGCATGGTTGTGGGAGCAGGGTGGGAGAGAGATTAATGTTGAATTAGCCCATGGGCGCTGCAACTCTGCTTCATTTCAGTGTCACCGACACCCCACCCTTTCCCCAAATCCTGTAAGTGCCTGATTCCTTTTGGGGAGAAGCCCCCCTGTGTTCTTGTGCTCAGGCTCTACTGCAGCTAAGCCCGTACAGCTGACCTTGGAGGCTATGGGTCTGTTTCTGGCAGGTTCAGGCTGAGAGGGCCCGGACACTGTGTTTCTGCTTCTCCCTTTTATCCTACACCCCCCACCTGCTGGTCTATGCCCTTGGTTAGGAGGCCTCAAACTCCCTTTCTTCATCTGTGTGGTGAGGGTGATGGTGCCCTGGCCCAGCTGGAGCCAGGAGGCTGCCTTCTGGGGTCCCGAGACCCAGGCGCCTTCCTCTTCTGTTCCCCTCCCAGAGTGCGGGGCCAGACCGGCCATGGAGAAGCCCACCAGGATCGTGGGAGGCTTTGGAGCCGCCTCCGGAGACGTGCCCTGGCAGGCCAGCCTGAAGGAAGGCTCCCGGCACTTCTGCGGCGCCACCGTGGTGGGGCCCCGCTGGCTGCTGTCCGCCGCGCACTGCTTCAACCAGTAAGGCCCTTAGCCCTGGGGGCGCTCGGCTCCCCAGTGTCGCCAGCACTCCCATCAAACCCCCAACATTCAGACACCTCTTGCTGCCCAGCATGCGGTGTGGCCTCGGCAGAGACGCCCCCCACCCCCGCCCCACCCAGGCCACGGCCCAGGTATCTGGGTGTTGGGTTTCAACAAGGGGGCACAGGAGGCAGCAGTAGGAGCCTGGGGTGTTGTCTTCAGGGCCTGGACCTGGGTTTCAGAGCTGGTCTCCGGAGGCCAGAGGGGGGGACAGTGAGGCGGGGGGGCGGCCTTCCCTTCACCCCAGAGCCAGCGGCTTTGACTCTAACAGCCGTAAAGCTCGGGGCCTCTCACACTGCTCCCAGAGGGCAAAGGTCCTCCCTGCCTTGCCAGACCCTCCCCATGTAGGGCCACTTTGGGGGAGCAGCTTTGTGGTTCCCTCTCATCCCCGTCCCAGAACGGAGGGTCTGAAAGATAACCTGAGCCCCAGCAGCAGCACCTGGCTTCCTGGGGGGAGGCGGCGGTGTCTGAGCGCCCCCTGTCGGCAGCACGAAGGCGGAGCAGGTGCGGGCCCACCTGGGCACAGCGTCCCTCTCGGGCGTCGGGGGCAGTCCGGTGAAGATGGGGCTCAAGAGAGTGCTGCTGCACCCCCAGTACAACCCCGCCACCCTGGACTTTGACGTGGCCGTGCTGGAGCTGGCCGGGCCGCTGGCCTTCAACAAGCACGTCCAGCCGGTCTGCCTCCCCCTGGGCAGCCAGCGGTTCCCTGTGGGCCAGAAGTGCATGATCTCTGGATGGGGGAACACACAGGAGGGCAACGGTGAGCTCCGGGCCAGGGCACGGGATGTGGGCCCGCAGGGAGCCCCTGCAAAGGGCCCCCCTTGACTCTGCTCCCACCATCTGCCGACTACTCAGCTCCCTTCCCCTCCAGGGCTGGGCCACTCGCCCCCGTTGTGCGGCTCACAGCCAGCCCGTGGCTTTACAGCGCGCGCGGGGGCTGCCTGCCTGCTGCCAGCGCAGCCCTGAGATGCCCACAGAGGCTTCTGGCCCCCCCAGAGGGAAAACATTTATTCTCTGGTTTTAATCGAAACTGTGAAGACCCACGTTACACCCTTCTGGGCCCGCTAGGAGTTCACGCTTCTTGCAAACTCCCTGCAGCCCCCACAAGGTGCTGGGGACCCCGCAGTGGGGGGGTTCCTGACCCCAGTCCAACTACCGGGGGCTCTGCCTTCTCCCCAATCTGAGCCTCAGTTTCTTGGCAGGGGTGGGGGCAGATCGGGGGGGCCTCCCCCCGGGGCTTGGTCGGAGTTGGACCGGGCGGTGCTGTGAGCGCCTCTAAGTGGGTCTCCTGGCAGGCACCAAGCCTGACGTGCTGCAGAGAGCGTCCGTGGGCATCATAGACCAGAAGGCCTGCAGCTCCCTGTACAACTTCTCGCTCACAGACCGGATGCTGTGCGCCGGCTTCCTGGAGGGCAGAGTGGACTCCTGCCAGGTGAGTGGGCAACAGGGCGAGGGGGCATCTCGGTGAAGCCCTCCACTGCTCCACCCATCTGCTCGCGCTCAGCCCGGAGCAGGAGTGGAAGGACTTGCATGGCGTGGGGTTCGAGAGCAGAATCTCGGAGGCAACACAGATAAACACCTGTAAGTTATGAGGCAAAGAAGTGTTCGTATGTTCGGACGCGGGCGGCAGCTGGAAGGGTGCGGCGGGGCTGGCATGTATCTGCTGACGGAAGACGCCGCGTGGTCACTGAAAAGTAGCCCAGCTCGGAGGCCAGAGGTTGGCAACGGGGACCCGAGGTGCTGTCGGGCTTCAGCGTGACCCCAGGGTTACGGCCCCTATTTCTAAGCCCAAGACACACACGTGAGTCCTGGCCCAGCTGCACGGGCCCGGGGACGTCACTCAGCTTCTGCGCCGTGGCTTCATCTCCACGAAGCAGGCTGGTCGCGGGGCCCGGCTTGCGGGGCTGCAGTGTAGGCAGCGCCTTGCAGAAATCCCCTTTCCTGTGCCTTTATCCTGTGTACATTAACATTTATATTTTGAAATTATTTTCTAGGAAATAATAATTTTTAAAGGTTTATTTATGCATACAAGAGTTGGGGTGTAGGCTAGAAGTGCGGCGGTGCTAGACAGAGTGGGGAGCAGAACAGGCGGATCTACTGAAGTGCACTGCTGAGGGGAGCAGCGGGGAGGCAGGAGAGGTTGGCTGTGCCGTGTGGGAAGCTCCCTGGCCGGGGATCAAACTCGTGCTGGAGAGATTGCTGATAGCTTCATAGTGCCGAGACTTAACCCCTTGTGCCGCCAGGGAGCCCCCCTATTTTCTGCATTTTTAAAACATGTTCAAAATAAAAGCAGGAACCACAAAGTTTGGAAAGAAGTGACTGGCAAGGTCACACTTCTAGGTGTGGGTTGAAGCCAGGGTCCCATGTCCCCGCCCTCGTCCCTGGGCGCCACTGGTGCTTCTCACCCACTAGCAGAGGGCTCAGGGATGGTCAGTTGGCCCTTTCCTTTTTAGGGTGACTCTGGGGGCCCGCTGGCCTGCGAGGAGACCCCCGGCGTATTTTATCTGGCGGGGATTGTGAGCTGGGGGATCGGCTGTGCTCAGGCTAGAAAACCCGGCGTGTACGCCAGCATCACCCGGATGAAGGGCTGGATCCTGGACGCCATGTCTCCCCAGCCCCTCCCTACACCGGCCCCCTCCTCCACGAGGGCGCCCACCACTGCCAGCCGCAGCCCCGGGACACCGGCGGGCCTCACAGCCCCCCGGATGACCACCAGCAGACCCGCCCCAAGGCTCACCAGCCAGGCCGCCAGCCAGCCTGCCAACAGGACAGCCACCGCCGCGGGCACCTCCACCGGGGGACGGACGCCACTGCCAAACGCCCCAGAGACCACCAGGGGCGCCCAGCTGCCAGGTACGGGGCGGGGGCCCACGCGGCGGCTGGATCCTGCATCACCCAGCAGCTGGGCGGCTCAAGCGGCAGACAGCTCTCTCCGTGCTGGGGCCTGGGGCAAGCAGGGCTGTCTCCGGAGGCCTCTCCTTGGCGTGCGGGGGCCGCCCCGCGCGTCTGAGCGCCCCCTCTCCTAAGGACCGCAGCCATGCTGGGCAGTTCACCCTAATGGCTCCTTTTAGCTTAATTACTTTTTTTAAAAAAAGATTTATTTATTTATACATACAAGCTGGGGTACAGGCCGGAGGCGTGGGGTGGCGAGAGGGTTCACCAGAGACAGAGTGGGGAGCAGCACAGACAGATAGTCAGAAACACACAGCTGAGGGGAGCAGTGGGCAGGCAGGAGAGGTCTGCCGCGCGGGAATCTCCCCGGCCGGGCATCGAACTCGCGCTGCCGCTGCCGACAGCTCCGCAGCGCAGCACATAACCACTGCACCACCGGGGGAGGCCCTGCTTAATTACTTTAAATCCTACTTCAGTCGTGTCCCGAGGCCTGGGGGTTAGGATTTCAACTTTATGAGCCTGGGTGTCCCATAACCGCTGCACCACGGGGGGGGGGGGGGGGGGCTGCTTACTTACTCTAAATCCTACTTCAGGAAACTTATGAGTCTGGGGGACAGACGCAAACCCCTATTGTGTCCTGACTGCCCCTGTGCATTTCTCGGGGCAAAGCCAGATCCCGCCCCGCAGCTCCTGTGGGTGCCTTAGAAAGGGGACCATGGGGCGCCAGGTGAGGACTTACCTTGGGGCAGGGCGGCGGCCACTGGGGGGGGCCCCCGCGCCCCGCGCCCCCCTCCCCCCAGCATTCTCAAGCCCTCCTCACGGCTCCGTCTAAGCTCCAGGGCGCAGACACTGCTGAGGGGAGCAGCAGGCGAGGCAGGAGAGGTCTGCCCTCCTGCCACGCCATGTGGGAGCCTTGCCACCTTGCCATGTGGGATTCTCCCCGGCCGGGCGTCGAACTCGCGGTGCCGCTGCCGACAGCTCCACAGCGCAGCGCTTAACCGCTGCGCCACCGGGGAGGCCCTGCTTAAGTACTTCTTTAAACCCTACTTCAGCCGTGTCCCGGGGCCTGGGGTTAGGATTTCAACTTATGAGTCTGGGGGACAGACACAGCCCCTATTGTGTCCTGACAGCCAGAGGCACAGGGCCCTGGCACCGCTCGGGGCAAAGTCGGATCCCGCAGCTCCTGTGGGTGTCTTAGAAAGGGGACCATGGGGCGTCAGGCAAGGACTTCCTTGGGGCAGGGCAGCCACCGGGGTGCGGCCGCCCCCCCACCCAGCATTCTCAAGCCCTCCTCTCAGCACCGTCTAAGCTCCAAGGCGCAGCAGGGGCCAGAGGCTTAAAAACAATCACGGCATCACACAGGGCATCAGGAGTGAAAGGACACAGGGAAAGTGGGGGCGCAGGGGCACCTGGTCCCACAGGCCCGTTATGAGCCTCCAGGGGGTGCTGTGGGCCCAGGATCAGCGCAGGGGCTGGCTGGGCAAGCACAGTGCAGCAGGGCAGCCACCGCCGCTTTAACGACAGGGACACATCCCAGGAAACATCACCAGGCGATTCTGTCATCGTGCGAACCCCAGAGTGTGATGCACAAACCTGGAGGCACAAACCCCAGGCTGCATGGGGACGGCCGGGACCCCCGGCAGCGTCAGCGACGCAACAGCTGCTAGTGACGCCTGCCTGTGACACATAAGAGAGTTACTGGTGGAGAAGGTGCTTTTCAGACCTTTCCACATTATTTAATATGGAAATTAAATATAACATTTAATCTCGATTAAATACTAATCAGAACTGGATTAAGTTGCAGTATTTGGAGGCCAAAAGTGAAATCCCATCACTGCTGCCAACCCCCAGGACTGAGCCAGGAGTTAGCCGGCAGCTGCGCCCGTCGCCCGCAAGTCAAGGGCAGACGCTGGCTGCGCTTGGCTCACAGGGGCCGCGCGGGGTGGCCCCGCCCCCCCACCCCCCTCAGTCCCGGGTGGGGCGGCCGCAGCGGCAGAGGCCAGGCCGGGAAGTGCTCTTGCCAGCGATGCCCGGTCCTTCGGAGGCTGGAAGGCACCGGCAGGCGAGGGGCTGAGCCTCTTGGGTCCCTCCAGCCTTGGGTGGGGGGCGGGGCGCCTGCTCTGTGGGAATGACCAGGGGCGCCCGATCGCCCATGGAGGCCACGCGGCCATCACCACAGGCGTGTTTTCTGCAACTGCGTCCTGAGGGCGCTCACAGAGGCGGGGTGCGGTTTGGGGAATCACAGCCAGGTCTCACAGGGGCCCCAGAGAAGGCACCAGGAGCTGGCGAGACAGGCGATGCCGAGGTTCTGAGGCACAAAGGCAAATGCATTTCAAGTTGTCTGAGCAAAGCCCAGAGGCTCGTCACAGCCTGGGCACAGTCGGTCCCCACCCCGGGGGGCTCCATCCCCCCAAGCTGCTCCTACCAGGCACTGCCAGGGCGTGCAAAGGCACAGCACTGGCCGGGCTGAGGCCTGCCCCGCCCTGCTGACGCGAAGCCGGGCTTCCCCGCAGACTGCGGCCTGGCACCAGCGGCGGCAGGGCTGACCAGGATAGTGGGCGGCAGCGCTGCGGGCCAGGGGGAGTGGCCGTGGCAGGCGAGCCTGTGGCTGCGACGCCGGGAGCACCGCTGCGGGGCTGTGCTGGTGGCCGAGCGGTGGCTGCTGTCCGCGGCGCACTGCTTCGACGTGTGAGTCCCCCCACGCCCTCCCTGCCAGTGGGTGTGGGTCCCGGGGACCCGCCTGAGGCCCTCCTCCTGAACCTGACCACACGCACTGGGGGACCGAGGTCAGCGGAGAGGCCCAGCACCCCGTCCAGGGGGCGGGAGGGCGGGCAGTGCGGGGACCCAGGCCGAAGCCTGTCCCTGCACGTCTCGCAGCTACGGGGACCCCAAGCAGTGGGCGGCCTTCCTGGGCACGCCGTTGCTGAGCGGCGCCGACGGGCAGCTGGAGCGCGTGGCGCGCATCTACAAGCACCCCTTCTACAACCTCTACACGCTGGACTACGACGTGGCGCTGCTCGAGCTGGCGGTGCCCGTGCGCCGCAGCCGCCTGGTGCGGCCCATCTGCCTGCCGGAGCCCGCGCCTCGGCCCCCAGACGGCACTCGCTGCGTCATCACAGGCTGGGGCTCCGTGAGAGAGGGAGGTAGGGGCCGCAGGGCCGGGCACCCCAGGGGCTGGGATCCAGGGGCTTGGGGAAGGGCCCAAAGGAGAGGTGGGGAGATCACCCAGCGGGCTTCTGCAGGAGGCAGGGCGGGCGCACATCTCAGCCGGCGGCTCCTCTGCAGGCACCATGGCGCGGCAGCTGCAGAAGGCCGCGGTGCGCCTCCTCAGCGAGCAGACCTGCCGCCGCTTCTACCCGGTGCAGATCAGCAGCCGCATGCTGTGCGCAGGCTTCCCGCACGGTGGCGTGGACAGCTGCTCGGTGAGAGCCCTGCCCGTCCAGGGGCAGCGACTGGAGGCGCACGTGGCCTATGAAACAGGGGTTTGAGCAGGCCACCCTGGGCGGGCAAGGTTCCCAGGCTTCAAAGCCCACTTGCCGGCCCCCCCCTTGTTTAGCAGCTCACCGTGTAAGCCTTGGAGGAAAATCTACTGAACAGACAACCACTTATTGGGCGCCCACTCTGAGTTTCTCCCACTGCAGCCTCTTCTGGCCTCTCTGGAGGCTACAACACAGCGAGCAGGGGCTGCAGTGTGAGGCCGTTTGCCTGGGGGACCAATGTGTGGTGCCCATGTCTGCCAGCCTGAGGAAACCCAGGCAACACCTCCCTGGGCCCAGGCTGCTGTGCAGGAGCCGCCGGCCTACTCTAAGAGCCTTCTCTCTCTCCTCTCAGGGTGATGCTGGGGGACCCCTGGCCTGCAGGGAGTCTTCTGGCCGGTGGGTGCTAACCGGGGTCACCAGCTGGGGTTATGGCTGCGGCCGGCCCCACTTCCCAGGTGTCTATACCCGGGTGGCTGCTGTGCGGGGCTGGATTGGGCAGAACATCCAGGAATGACCACCACGTGGCCGCCCAGACTCAGGACCAGAGATGCAAAGGCAGCAGGAGCTGGGGCCAGTCCCCGAGGGGGCGTCCAGGTGGTGGGTGGGACATGGGGCTGCAGAGGGTTTACTGACTATTTTGTTGCAATAAACACAGCCCCTGGCTCCTCAGACGCTGGCTCTGTCCCTCCATGTCACAGCAAGGTCCGGCGGTGGGCAGGATGAGGGGTGGGAAGAAAGAGGCTGAGTCACATGGGCTAGGAACCAAGTTTCAAAGGACACCTTTTCCCAGAAGCCCCCTACAGGGAAGACGCACAGGGCTCTCTGCCAACCTGCCCTCTGTTATTTATTTGCCCTCAGGACGTCACAGCTCAGGTGGGGCATGCACACAGGCCCCCACCCCTCACCAATTCAATACCCATACTATGAGACTGACCTGGGTACACCAGAGGAGGTTCTGCCAAGCAGCTAGCACTTTTGAAAGTTCCAGGGCCCCCCGAGACCCAACCTACACTCATTGGCAGGTTTGGACGGTCGGCAGAATCACAACTGTCCCAGCAGTAGAGCACACCAAGGGCACACGCTGGTCCCCGCCTCACAACGAGCATTTATGGAGATGAAACGGGGTTGGGGGCGACCTGTTGGAGAGGCGACCTGTCAGAGGTGCTCCCGCGGTCACATGTTGGCCCGCTCCCGCTGCAGCCTCGAGTTGTAGGCACGGGACACGGTGTTCCAGGCGTCCATGTAGCGGTCCATGCACATAGCGATACACTTCTGCAGGCAGGGAGGGCCCCAGGTAAGGTGGGGGCCGGTCACCGCCCCCGAATCCGGGTCGCGAAGTACGCACGCGCAAAGGACCCGCCGCGACGCCCCGTTACTACGTAGCCCCCGCGGGTCTCACCTGCTCTGAATTATCCAGAGAGCCCCCCGGTTTCCCGATGCACTTCCGGAAGCATTTGTCTGTCATCCTCTATGGGAACAAGCGAGCCCTGAGCCGCAAAGCCCGCCCCCGCGGACCCCGCCGCCCTCGGCCCTCGGCCCTCGACCCCGGCCCGCGTCCCGCACCTGCAACAGCTCCTGCGCATTGGCCACGGCGATCTGCACCTTCACCTGCTCCATAATGAGACCCGGGTCCAGCTTGCCGCTGCCGGAGCCCCCGAAATCCGAGCCAAAACCGCCCTCCATGGCTCCACAAAGTCAACCGGACCGAGGCGCATGCACCGACCCGTACACGCGCCGGAAGCCCGAGCCGCGGGGCACCACGGGAGATGCAGTCGGAACGCTGTGGGGAGGCGACCCGCTGACTACGACTCCCACGAGGCCGCGGGGCTGCCAGTGCGCATGCGCCTCCGGAAGCCGGCCGTTGCCAGCCGAGCCGGTGTCAGCTGCTGCCTCCGGGAAGGCTGCGCTGGGCGAGGATGTCGGGCCAATCTCCCGGCGCTCGGGCTCCGCCCTCGTGGAGACGCCGGTGGGAACCTCGTGACCACAGCGCACCGCGTGACCGGAAGCCTGACCCAGACTCAGTGGAAAGTAAGCGGGGGTGTCGTAGACGCTCATCCCGCCAGGGGCGGGGCGGGGCTGGGCGGTCGGCGTCAGAGCAAACGAAGGCGGGACTTAAAACCAAAACGTTTATTGGAGTGTTGTATAAAAGTTTCCAGTCATAAAATGTATATTACAAATCATTGGGGAGAAAAAAAGACACACATTTGGCATGCAACTTCGTATAAACCGACAACTCTGAAGTGGCGGTCTAGGGCAGCCTGCAGTTAGTTGTTGGGCGCCACCGCCACCAGCATATTCGCTGATGTTCTTCCAGGCAGACTTAAGACCTTTCCCGGCTGCTCTTGACGACCCGAGGGACCGTCACTTCCCTCTGGGACATGCTAGTACAAACACAAGTGCTGTGAGCGTGAAAACCGAAGTCTCCTTGATATGAAAATAGCTGTATGACCAAGTGCTACCGAACGCCAGGCTGGGGGAGCCGTGGGGCAGACAGACAGAGTCCCCCACTGGCCTCTCACACCCCCATCCTGTACCCAGAAGGCAGCGTGGCTCCCTCAACGGGACTGGGTCCCAGTCTTTCTTCAGGAAGTCACATGATGGGGCTTAGACAAGAGTCCTTTCTGCATGTAAGTGGCTGAAAGTTAAGCATGTTTAAGGACAAGTGCAAACTTTCCCAGACCACAGTCATCTCAATGAATTCTACTCCATGCTTCCAAATACTTCATTACAATGGCGGTTGCCAACTGGCTACCCAGTCCAGCTTCCCATGCCCCCACCAGTCAAGTGGCCGGGCCACTTCCCAACGCCACCCAAGGCCTCAGCCAGGCCAACACGGGTGAGGGCCAGTATGAGAACCAGCTTTGAGGTGAGAACCATCACCTGCCAGAGGCACCCACTATCCATGCATCTGGGGTCTTTGGGGAGGGTACGTCCCTCTCCTTTCCTGTTCACAAGCTCAGCCTGCAAAACTGCTTTAGCAAATCCTAGACCCTGGTTCCAGACACAACTTTGATCCTCTAGAGTCCCAAAATAATTTGAAGGGTGTGGCTGAAATCAGTGCAGACCACCCAGGTCTCCAGGGCCACCAAGACCACCCTTCCCAAGGCCTTGGCATCTGCTCTCCAGACCCTACGTGGCCCACGTGGGTCCTGCTAGGCCAGGCTTCAAGGGAGACAGCAGGTAGCCACAAAAAGCACGTCCCTGAAAGGACCACACATGGGGGCAATGGTGCTTCACCAGAGCTGGCAACACTCTTAGGGTGCTCACCAGAAAGGTGGTGTGTCCACACTTCTGGAAGGGGATACTTTGGTAGGCGTTTCCCGTCACGGGGGAGAAACAGCTCAGGTCAGGAAAGAACCCAGAAGTTAAAGCAAAGGGCTGCGGGCAGGTGCTACATGCAGCGGCAGCAGTGTTTGCTGGCCACCGGCACTTCCGTGGCCTGGGGCTCAGCTCCCTGACTCCTCACTAGAAGCAATTCCCAGGAAGAGCCAGACGCTTGGACACGGGGCAGGAGGGCAGGCGTGCTGCTCCTAGCCCAGGGTGGCCCACAGAAGGCCAGAGCTTGCTCGGGCTATTTGGGGGACAGCACACCTCCAAGGCTCAGTATTGCATCTTTAAGACTCGAGCTGCACTTTCTGAAGGAAGTTGCCATGAGGGGGTTCAGCGATAGCCCCGCCCATACCACCCCTCTGGACTGTCCTGGTGGTCCTGGTAAGCCCTGATGTGGGACCCAGCAATCTGCGTACTGACCAATGTAAAAAAATAAATATCCATTAAAAAAATAACTTCTGTGTATCTATGTGGAAGGAGGTGTAAACGGTAAGCGGGTGCCAAGGGGACGTCAGGCGGCCGGCCGGAAGCTGGGCTGCGAGGCCTAGAGCATCCTGCAGGATGATGGGCACTGGCATATCTGTCTGAGAAACATACTTTCAGCAAGAAAGGAACAGGGCAAAGCTACAATAGCGATATATGCGTAACAGTATACACAGGCAGTGGGGGGTCGCGCAGCCCCATGCACAAGGCACAGAGTCGGAAAACGGGGAGTCCAGGGGCTCTCCTGGAGTCAGTCACTTTCCTCCTGATGGAGGACCAGGAAGTGGCTGCACGTGGACTGTTGCTCTGAAACTGGAGGCAGGTGCCTCCAAGGGCATCAGACTTGCCCCTAGACGTTTACCTGGGGGACGTCTTAGCTCGGGCCCGTCCGTCTCCCAGGCCACCTCTCAGGCCCCGCCGGTCCTGCGGCTGAGGAACTCAACTGCGAGAAGCGCGGCCCAGCCCAGAGCATCGTGACGCGCGTGGGCAGAGCAGGAATCGTGGCAAACAAGACCGTAAAAATCCCTGATTCCCAACTGCCCCATTCCAAACTGATTCACATTTTACGTAAAATTACGTAAACTTCTCATTTACGGCTGGGTGAGCCACCAAAATGCCACGGGGGATGCCCCTGCCTGCCGCGGGATTAGAACTGGATTCTAAATTTGGTTTTTAAAAAAGCTTAAAGAACAACTATTACGGTTTCACTCACTGTGTCACCTGGAGGCTCGGGACCGGCTGCAGGCCACCTCTCCTGTCCCTACTGTCTGTGGTGAGGCAGGGCCGAGGATGGCCCGAGAGCCCCGCCAGACCCTCTCTCCTCCCAACCCCCTGGCCCTCAGGTTCCTGGGTCTTGAATTCAACCAAATGGTGAAATGGTCACCAAAAAGCAGTCTCGACAGCGGTGATGAGAGGGGGTCGGAGTCCACCACAAGAAAGAGCAACAGAGACCCACCCCGCATCCTGGCGGTTTGCTTAAAAATTTTCTAGAAATATATCAAGGACTAAACAAAGCCAATGATATAAAAATAGTTTTCAGTGGCTCTGGGTAAAGTTGTGTGATGAGGAAATTCCATTTACATCACGCGGCAGCCTCGAGAGGTGGTCCTGGGGTCCCCCTGGAAGGAAGGATGATGCAGTTAGGTGAGGGGTATGCCCACTGAGTGGGCAGATAGCTGGCTGTACCCACCACTCTGGAGCAGGGAGGGGCTGCAAGCTCAGCTCGCAACAAGACGACAGGGCCGCCGCTTCAGGCTCAGCTCTCCCCGCCCCAGAACATTCCGAGTCGCCCTCACCTCTGCCCTGAGCCACACATCACAGTTTTGTGTTTCAGACTCTAGCCGTCTCATGACCCCCTCTAAACAGGGCGGTTCCCAGGCTGTTTCTCCCCCAGGTTGTGGGGACCTCAGACTGGAGGAAAGGTGAGAATAGAATTTGGGGAGGAGAACCCGGAGGGCGGACCAGCGCCACTGCAAGATGAAGTCAGCTTCCGACCCCCCAAGACCGGGGACCTTGGGCCAGCTGCCCCACTGCCCACCTCTGGCTTCCATCTTGGGGCCCTGTGGTGGTGGTGGGAGGCCTGGGTGTGGCCGAGAACCAGCCGAGGCAGCACAAACGCGGCCATGAGCATGCGCACACGTGTGTGCGGGCGTGAGTCCCAGTGTCTACCTGTTGATGGAAGAGATCCTCCTCCCCGAAGTCAGCGTCCTCCTCCTCTCCCTCCTCCCCATTCTCCGCCTCCCGAGCCCTGGCGGTCTGCTTCACGGTCCTCATGGCTACTTCCTGTTGGAGACAAGAGCCACGGACATTCAGCCAGGTGCGGTGCGGTGAGAGCAGGGCGCCAGCCGGGCATCGCCAGCTCATGCCTGGTCCAGGCCAGGGCTGCGTTTGCTGGCCCCATGGGCCAAAGCTCGCCCGAGAGCCCCGCCACAAACGCTGGGAGTGTGCAGGAGGACCCAGGTCAGGGACAAAAAGTGCCCGCCCCCGCCCGCCCGCGCCCGGCACCCACCTCCCCGTCAGCATTGACCAGGATGGTCCGGAAGCTCTCGCCCATGCCCCAGTTGTTCTGGCTCTTCCACACGAGTGTCGAGGGGGGACTGTGGGCCACGCCCGCACCAGCTGCCCACACCTGGGGACAAAAAAGGGAGGGCCTTGCCATCAACACTGGCTCTGGGTCCAGGGTAAGCGCCACACAATCTCCCTCGAAGCCCCGGGCGCTTAATCCTTTGGCCCTACTTGGTCCTGCCCAGGGAGGATGGTCCGCAGGCTACAGGAGACGGAGGTTCCCAGTGGCCAAGCGCGCTCTTCCTGGCAGACGGGCCGAGATAGGATCTGGAACCCTCGGCTCAGGGCCCATGCCCACGCCACCTCTACTAACGCCCGCCCGTTCAGGCAGCCCGGACCACCTCCAGCGGGACCCTGCCACTGCCACACGGGTCTCCACGACCGGACAGCAGGCGGCTGTTCTCAGAGCTAGACAGACACCCCCCCCCCCCCACTGGGGCCGACCTGCCCTTCGGCGGCCACCTACCGTGACGGTCTGGCCAGCCCGCAGCACATACTTGGGCGTGAACTTGTAGGCGATCTCCTCCCCTTCCACCAGCTGCCGCTTGATCTTCCAGTTCCCCAGGGACTGATCCTGGCAGGGAGACAGATGCCTGACACACAGCTCTAGGTGACCCCCCGGGCCTCCCTTTCTGGGGCTCACCTTGTCTGAGTTGTTCTTGAGCTGCACAAACTTGCCCTCCAGGTCGACGTCCTCGATGCTGACGCTGCCTGACGCCGAGGCCTGCTGGGCCAGGTGGAAGCTGCTGCTGGTGCTGGTGCTGCTGCCGGAGCCGATGCCACTGGAGCCCGTGCCCGGCGGCTCCTCTGCCTCCAGCCGCTTGCGCTTGCTGCGGCCCGAGCGCCCAGCTGTGGACACGCTGCTGCCGCTGCTGCTTGAGGTGGCCCGAGAGATGGTCACCCGAGACGAGGGACTGGGGGACAGTTTCAGCCTGTCGGGGGAGAGGGCAGCGGCTGACGGGAGCCCGGAGCTGGCTGGCCAAGGCCTGGCTGGGGTAGCAGGCGCGGGACAGGCGGGCAGGGCGGCACAGGGCCCCCATGGAGCGGCAGCCCTGCCGGGCCTGCCCTCACCCTGGCCCCGCACCCCCTCCACACCTCTTCTCCCGTCCCCAGCCCCACTCTCCCCAGGTCCCTTTCTCACCCCTCCCTTGTTCCCTCACCCCTCTGGGGAGGGGGCTCCCCCAGGCCCACCTCTCCTCCTCGCCCTCGAGGAGCTTGCGGTACGCGCTGATCTCCATGTCCAGGGCCAGCTTGACGTCCAGCAGCTCCTGGTACTCAGCCAGCTGCTGCTGCATCACGTCCCGCATCTCGGTCATCTCCCGCTCCTTGGCATCCAGCATCTTTCGGAATTTGTCCCGCTCCCCAGCCATGGCCTCCTCCAGCTCCCGGATCCGGTCCTCAGCAGCACTGGCCTGGGCAGCGAGGGCAGGTGGGCCAGGTCAGGCCACCTCAGGGGCCTGGAGGAAACGCCCACGGACTGTGGCGGGAAGGGGGTCCCCTCCCCTGGGCGGGGGACAGAGACCAGGCCCGAGGGAACCAGGGGTTCAGCGGCCAGTCAGAGTGCTCCACGGAGACACCCCAGGGCACACTGGGCGCCAGAGGCGGCCCCCTCACTGGGTTCCCAGGGCCCTCGAGTCACCTGCTTCTGGAGCCCGGAGAGCTGGTAGCTGAGGGACTCGAGCCGCATGTGGGCTTCCTTCAGTTCCTCCCGGGCAGCGCTGGCCGCTTTGTCATTCTGGTCAGAGCTCAGCTTGGCGCTGTCCAACTGAGGGGACAGGTGGATGGTGAGGGGCCAGTGCCGGGCAGGGGCGACCCGATGTCCCGCCACCGCCACCCGAGCCCACCTTGGCCTGGTAGGTCTGTTCCAGCTCCAGCTTGTAGAGCCGCACTTGCTCGTCGTGCTGGCCGCGCAGCTCCTCCAGGGCCTGCGCCATCTTAAAGTCGTACTCCTGCTGCCGGCTGCTGTCCACCTCCACCAGGCGGCGCTCGTGCCGCCGCCGCGTCTCCCGCACCTCCTGCCGATGGTCACAGTGACGCGCTCAGCGAGGCTGCCCGAGGCAGTAGCAGGGGTGTAGGGAGCCGGGGTGACTGAGTCCTGTCCCGACCACCCATGTTCTTTGCCCGAGCACAAGGCCCAACCAGGACTCAAAACCCTTCAAACGAATGGGCTACCGGGAGTCCAGTTACCCAGTCACAATTACTGACAGTTGTACAACTCACAACAAGAGTGGACACAGCTGAAAGGTCCCCCGGCAAATGAAGGGGAAAATAAACGTGTCTATGCACACACTGCGGTATATCACGCAGCCAGCAAAAGGCTGCTCAGTCCCCACGGAGTGAGCCACTGACACGGGCTGTTCAGAACAGGCACAGCCACAGGCAGATCCACGGGAACGTGCGGGGAGACTGCGACAGGAGTGACTACTGTCAGGAGTGGGACTTCTTTAGGGTGACAGAATGTTTGGGAAGTGGGCAGAGGTGGTGGCTGCACGACCTTAATATTCTAAGCACCTTTACCCTGTATGCTTTTAAATGGTTAATTTTTATCTCAATTGTGAAAAATTGAGATAGGAAAAAAAAACCCAGAACGCCAATAGGAACAAGGCTTCTTTTCGGACAATGTTCCAAATGAGGTGGCAAATACAGTGAACGGGGCCGGTGGCTACACTGAGACTTACGGTATGGGAACACACAGAGCAGCAAGAAGAGAGAATTTGAGTCCACCCCAGGTGCCCAGGGCCTGCAGGCTCAAGGGGCAGCAGGGACCGGCTCTAGGGCAGCGCAGTGGGCACAACAGTGACACCTGGTCAGCAGCCCGCGGGGGCTGGGCCGCACGGCCAGCGGGGCCAGCGGACCCGGGGCTCGGCCGTCACCGCTCCGGACAGGCGGGGCGCCTCGTCCCACCACCCGGTCACATGCCGCCAGGGCGCGGGCGTGTAAAACGAAGGCGGTGATCCCTGTGGCCTGGGGGGCCCGCCAAGCCCCACCAGAACACCCACCTTCACGGTGCCCCCCACAGCTCTCTGCCAGGGCCGCCTCACGGTTCTCCTCACCGATTCTCGTCGAATGCTCCTCAAAGCCCACCTGAGCGTCCCCCGCCAGGGTCTCCGCGCAGGCCCCTTCACAGCTGCCCTCACAGGCTCCGCCAAGGGGCCCCTGACAGGGTCTCCCACGGGTGCCTTGACGGGTATGGGCTTGGGTCCCTTCGCGGCACTCCTGGCTTTCCCTCCGGCCTCCCTCCCAGGCCCCCCCTCGGCACCCCTCGCAGCCCCCGAGGCCCAAGTGGGCGCCGGCTGGAGCACAAGCGCGCTCCTCAGCTGCATGGACGTGCCTCCTGCTCGCGGCGCCCCGGGCAGCGGGGGCAGCAGGAACTGGCTGCCCCGGGGTTCTGCTCTGGGCCCTGACAACACAATGGGCTCTGTGATGACGTGGGAGGAACCATGAGTCAGAGAAGGGGGCCCACCTGGACCCCTCCTTCTGACAAGAACATCTGTAGAGGGGTGAGCGGTGGCCCCCAAAGATGCGCCTACTTCCTGAACCTGAGTGGGACCTTTGAAAAAAGGGACTTCACACATACGAAGGGTCCTGAGACGAGAGCTGCCTGGATTACTGGGGCGGGCCCTGAACCCAACGCAGTGTCCTGGTAAGAGACGGAGGGATGAGACGAGGACACCCCATGATGGCAGAGACCGGGCAATGCAGCCACGAGCCCAGGATGCCGGGGGCAGAGCCAACGGCTCGAAGGTCCCTGCGCGTGCTCTGCGACAGCTGCCCCGGGACACGGCCGGCCTGCTGGGGCTGGAGGCGGGCGCACCGGCTCACCTCCTCAAAGACGCTCTTGCGGAAGTCCAGCTCCTCCTGCAGGCTCTGGCAGCGGTTCTCCAGGTCCACGCGCATCAGCGTCTCCTTCTCCAGCTGCTGCTTGGCCACCGCGTGGCCGTCCTCTGCCTAGGAGGCAGGACAGGCTGACCCATGTGGCTCAGGGCCCCAGGAGCCCCTTAAACACGAATTCTGAAGAGGAGTGTCAGCTACGTGCGTCAGGGGCCTGCGGGTCAGACACGAGCCCGGCAGCTCACACTGGCCAGACCTCCCTCAGCCACTGCCGGCACCTGCACCGCGCGTCACCACGGGGCTCATCCCCAGGAGGCCCCTCTGCCTACCTTGGCCAGCTGGGCCCGGAGCTCAGCCACCTCGTTCTCCAGGCTGCGCTTGTCACTGAGGGCGGCGGCCAGCTCTGCCTCGCTCCGATGGAACAGGGACTCCAGGTCCTTCACCCGGCCCTGCGCCACGGTGAGCTCCCCCTCCCTCTTCTTGGAGCTGGAAGTCAAGAGTCAAGTTAGTGGGGGGCGGCCCTTCGAGGGCAGCTCCTCTCGGTAACGAGGCCTGGGCTGTGGGTACAAAACTCAAGTGTCCTGGGCGGCGGAGTGTAAATCCAGTTACTACAGGAGGTTGAGCGGCATCGCCGGCCCCCCCCATTCAACACCAGGAGCACCCCCAGTGTGACACCGGAGAGTTCCCCAGATACTGCCACTGTCCCAGGGGCAAGGTAGCCTGAGATGAGACACCCAGGAGCCATCCTCCTGTGTGTCCCATTCCTATAAGGTCGGGTGGCGTAAGGTCCAGTCACCCAGCCCAAGGCTGATGCTGTTAGCAGCCCTTGGGAAGCTGCCCTGCGCGGCACCAGCCTCCAGGAGGGGCCCAGCGTCCCGGGAGCCTGGATTCTTCAGCGGGAGCCACGCAGTGCTGGCTGTTCCACTCACAGGTGGAGGGGACTAAACCCCACATTCCTGGAGGGGATTTGCAGGGGCTTGGGATGCTGGAATCATTCTTTGGTTGCCAATCCTTGTGGAGCTGGCGTTGCTGGGTGCCAGCTTTGTGGAGAAGGCACCCCCCACCAGACACACCGGCAGCATCCCTGCCTCACGAAGAACTTTCTCGTAGGCGTGGACAGCAGCGGCTGTGTCAGAAGGACAGACACAGAAGCAGAAGCGGGGTCGCCTGGGCTGGGCGCTGTGCAGGGCACAGGTCCTCCTGCGGGGCGGCTGGAGCGGGGCGCTCGGGAAGGTGCCCCAGCTGTTCCCTCCGGAGAGGAGCGCTGGGGCAGAGGGCACAGCACAGGGGCGGGGGAAAGGGGGGCGGTCAGGCCAGGCGCTGGGACCTGCCACGACAGCATTTCTTACCCACCACCCAAGGGTCTGGAAATGTGGAAAACTCGACAGCTAAGTTTGGGGGGAAAGAAATGTGACAGTGCGTCCACAGCGATTGTAACGCTCGTGGGGGGTTGTTTTTCTCTTTGATTCTGGAATTCCTTTCATCTTTTCCAAGAAGTACACACTCCTTTTGGAGTCCAAAACCATTACAACTGCACGGATGGCAGAGTCCCCCGGCTGCTCCTGACATGTGCAGGTGGCCTCTGCCGCTCTGCCAAGGCCAGCTGGCTGGGGGTCTGCCCGGTGCTGCTGCCACAGGCGGCGAGAAGGCCACACACGGGAGCCCGGCTCTGCAGCACACTCTGGAGACGGTAAATCATTTACGGGATCCGTGGCTCCGGGCAGTGGGGGAAGGGTCCAGAGCAGGTCCTCCTCTGTGTGACGCGCACGGTGGGTTCGTGCCATGGAGCATTTGTCCGAACCCCAGTGAGACGCACACAGGCCCTGCAGGCCACGTGGCTGCTGCCACAGAGGGTGGAGACCCCACCCTGAGCACGCCCCCGCCGCAGCCCCACCTTTTGTTGCTCTCGTCCAGTTCAGCTCTCAGCTTCCCGATCTCTATCTGCAGCCGCGCGCGCTCTCGGGCCGTCTCGTCCAGCACCCTGCGGGCGTCGGCCAGCTCCGACTCGTACAGCGTCTTGATGCCACTCACCTGGGGGACGGCAAGGCCCGGGGAAGGTCCTTCCCCACCCGAGACAAGCGGGCCCAGACTGCCTGCTGCAGACCCCCACAGCTCACCAGTTCAGAGTCAGCAAAGCCAGCAGCCCCCAGCGGCTTCCCGACCAGCACATCCCCGAGTGCTGGGGCCACCCAGCCTGCCTGCCCTGGCCCTCTTGCCTGGCCCCCCCCCCCCTTTAGGCACACAGGGCCACGCATGTGTGTCTGGAACCAGACCGGGACAGTAGGGTGCTGCCTCGCCCCAACAGGCTGGGACCAAAAAGAGCAGCAAGTGGCAGCCAGACGCTCCGTGCCCCGCCACGGCGGGTGCTGCAGCAGCCAGTCCACTCCCAGGTGTCTGTCAGGAAAACGAACACATGTTGCACCAACCTACACACACATGTTCAGAGCATGGTTCACAACAGCCACAAATTAGAACACACACGTGTCCACTCATACATGGTGGAACATGACTCGGCCACAGAAGGCAGTAAAAGCTCGACACGCACTACCACACGGAGGGCCCTGAACGAGTCACTGCCAGAGGGGGGCGAAATGTCCAGAACAGGCACGTCCACAGAAAGGCGGCGGGTGCGTAGAGCCAGGGGCTGAGGAGGGATGGGGGCGACCAGCAGCGAGGACGGGGGTTCTCTCCGGGGTGACGGAATGTCCAGGATCTAGGCAGTGGCGACGGCTGCACAACCCCGAGAAGCCACTAAAGGCCACTGACTATATACTTTCAAGAGGCGACTGTCTGGTACAGGCGGAGAACTGCTGAGAAGATGCCACTTGGTGGGGCGAACAACCAATCAGGTTTGCCTGGCCACAGGGGTCTCCTGGATGTGGGACTTTTGGGGGTTAAAACCAGCAGGCACCAAGTCAGTGTGGACAAGGTGAGGGTCAACGTCCAGAGGCGACCACCCACCATCCCGTGGATGTCCAGCCCCCACCCAGGGGCTCGCGCTCATTCCGCCCCACAGGCGAGTGAGATCCGGGCTCCAGCCCCATTTCAGGTGGGGCGCCAAGGCGCACAACAGTCAACTGCCTTCCCGTCAAGGTCTGGGCAATTCAGAAATGGGGGCACATGGCGGGGGTGGGGGGGACAAACAAAAAGCGAACTTCCTCCTACATCCTGGCAGTCCCTTTGACCCTTCCCTGGGAGACACAGGAAGAGCCCTCCCTCAGAGGTGGTCAGCTCAAGCCACACCCTCCATGTCCACTTTCTGGGGCAAGACTGCTGGAGTGAACCCCAAAACAGTAAGTCAGCTCTGTACTCCAAAGATAGCTGGGTGCCTCGGTTCACTCACACCCTTGCCCTCTCTCCTACCACCTTGCTCCCCAAGCTTTCCTAAGCCCAAGGGAGGGTGTGGTAGCCTGAGAGAAAGCCCAGACAGGCTCTCCTGCCCTGCCTCTCTCCCGCCCTCAAGACCGCACACATCCTGGGGCGCTGTCTCTGGCAAGAGGGTCGGGGATGGACTGAACCGCCAAGGGAGCCAGGCCAGGCCGGTACTATCCTGGGCAAGGCAGAGGGAACCCGGTAATCCGGACACTGGAACTTGATATTTCAGCCCCCGTGGATTTTTCTGGCATAAATTTAAAAGTTTCCAAGACCTCACTGGTGGCACAACGAGTTAGCTCAGCGTGGCAGCGGCGGCAGCGGCACGAGTTCGATGCCTGGCGGGGAGATTCCCACATGGCAGGGCAGACCTCCCCTCAGCAGTGTGTTTCGGTCGATCTGCCTGTTCTGCTCCCCACTCTGTCTCTGGTGAGCCCTCTCACCACCTCACACTCTGGCCTGCACCCCAGCTTGTATGCAAAAATAAAATAAAAAATAAATAAGTAAATAAAAATTTTTAAAAGGTTCCACTAAAATATTTTTTAAAAGATTTATTTATACATACGAGCTGGGGTACAGGCCAGAGGTGTGGGGCAGCGAGAGGGTTCACCAGAGACAGAGTGGGGAGCAGAACAGGCAGATCAACCGAAATACACTGCTGAGGGGAGCAGCGGGCGAGGCAGGAGAGGTCTGCCCTGCCATGTGGGAATCTCCCCGCCAGGCGTCGAACTCGCATCGCCACTGCTGACAGCTCCACAGCGCAGCGCCTAACCGCTGCGCCACCAGGGAAGCCCTCCACTAAAATATTATTCACCCATCACCCCAGCTGGACACATTAACCCCAGCAGTGGACAGAACATCAGACCGAGCTCCTGCCCAGGCACCGAGAGTAGGGGACAGCTGAGAAACTGAGGAACTTAATAAAGCGCTGTGCAAGGCGGCGAGGACGCACCCACCCTGGTGAAGAGGGTCACGGGGCACCGGACTCGGTAACAAGGACGCGGTATGACCCCCAAAGCCTTCCTCTAAATCTAAAACTGGTCTAAAAACTAAGGCCGAGTAACATGACCAGGTTCTTCATCTCCACGGCTGAGATTTGGGGTCCCCGCTAGGCTCTGCCCAGACCTGGCTGGCTCTAGGGCCACCCGCCTGCCCGCCACGGCCTGCCCGCGGCACTGCTCTCCGCTCAGGCTGGGCTTCCCGTGTGTGCACACGCGCGTGTTCATCTGAAGAGGCGATTCTCTCCGGCCAGCTCTGCAAACTCAGCCCCAAGCCCAAAGCCCAGCCCTCTGGCCTCTGCTTGTGCAGCCCAAGGCCTAGAATGGCTTTTACGCTTCGGAACAGCCGGAGGGTGGGGAGGATGAAGGAAAAGGCATTCTGTGGCTCGGGGAGAGCCATGAAGTCCCAGCCCAGCGCATGGCAATCGGGCATCCCTGGCGTCTCTCCCAATACCAGGCTGCAGAGGGTCGGGGTTCCGACGGCCCTCACCACCTGCGCACAGCTGCGCACACCGGCCCTTCCCAGAACACACGTGCTGACCCCAGTCTGCGTCGAACGCAGGCTGCACAGAGACCCTTTCCGACCTGGGAGCAGGTGGTGTCCCGGCAGGCCCCGCGTGGTGCCGACACTCACACCGCTGTGGGGGGCTGGGTTGCCTGTCGGAGACAGCAAGTGCCGCGCACGGGATCCCAACAAGGGTGTAACACGCGCTGGCCTCGGCAGGGAGTTTCAGATGGCCTGATGCAGCCGTCCCCTGGAGGTGTGGGGATGCAGCAGGTGAGGACCGGGCGTCCCCAAGGCAACCACCCTGGCTGAGAAGCACAGCTCCACAAGGAAAGCTCAAGGAGCCGCCCTCCGGCTCCGGCCCAGCCCTCCTCCCTGGGGCACCTGGGGGCCCCTAGCCCAGCAGCAACAGGGCGCCTGGGCAGGAAGGGAAAGAAAGCCAAACCAAGATTCCTGGAGGACTTAACTCCTGGGGCGGGGAGGCTCCTTGGCAACACCGCCTCTCCTCCCCTGCCTGCACCCATGATCTTTCTCCGATGGGAATCCGGCCAGCCCCCACCCTGCTGCGTTCCCAGGGCCGCCCTCTCGCGCAGCACACCTGCACAGCGGCACCGGCCGCCCTGCCGAGAGGTACCACGACACCCTTGTGAGGGGGGCGAGGCGTATAGACAGGGAAGGCCGACACTACCAACCTCTTGGGGCAAGGGGGGCAAGCAAAGCAAACTTGATTTTACCTGATACACAGGAGTCTTGGGCTTACTGCCAGTGTGTGGTCGTTTGTATTATTTTTAAGTGGCACCTTCAAGGGGTTCCTCAATGTTGGCACTAATGGCATTCGGGGCCCCCATCACTCTGGGAGGCCATCCTGGGCACTGCGGGGTGCCAAGCAGCATCCCGAGCCCCCACTCACAACACCCACCTGGCCTGACAACCCCATTTGTCCCCAGACATGGCCCCTGGGGCAGATTCCACCCAGGCGAGGCGCTGCTGTACCGACCGCTCACATGACACATCCAAGTCCCCGCGGGGAGCCGCCTCCCAGCCCCCCCACCTGCCCAGCCTGGGCCCCCGAGTGGCCTGAGGCCATCGCCAGGCCATCCCCCCAAGCAGGTCCTCTCTCCCCACTGACCAGTTAGGACAACACTTCTCACCTCACCCCCCAAGCAGCCTGGGCCCCCCAGCACCCACTCTGAACACGCCCAGGGTGGTCACTGTTGGGTGGCAGCCAGCGGGGCAAGTACCCCGAGTATCAGCCTCGCTTACCAACAGCCTTAGCTGAGAAAGACACAGCCCCGCGGCCCACACAGAGGGAGCCAGTGGACGGAGTTCCCAGGGCCTGGCCCGGGCGCCAAGGGACCCAGCACCCCCAAAGGTTGCTGGGAGGTCTGCCCCATTTGCAGGTGGCCAGGGAGACCCGTGCATGACTAGGAGCCGGTTCAAACACGCTGACCAGACAGACACGGTGACCCTGCTCGGGGGGGGCCAATTCCAGCCCCACGCACAGATGACAGAACCACACTTCCAAGGTCACACAGCTGGGAAGCAGGGTTTGGACGCAATCCTGGCAACCACGCCAGGACCGCTGCCAGGTCGACCTCCTGCCCGAACACCCAAGTCCACTCTCTCAGCGGGCCAGTCCTGGCCACTACTGAAGAGAACCCTCAGAGCACCAACGAAAGCCCACCCTGGCCCCACAAACAAACCAGGGGGTACTGCCAACTACTACACAGAAGAGGCTCAGAGACCTAGAGAGGCTGAGTGGCCTGCCCGAGACCACCCAGAAGGAAGGTGAACCCCACTCCACCATCACCCATGTTCACAGCAGCTACCTTCAGGACCTGACTCCTGTGGGCCCACAGGGGACCATGGGGGGGGGTACTCCCCTACACCCCTCCCCAGGGGGCATGTCTCTGGATCTGGGGGCCCCCAGAAAGAGAAAAGAGCATGGATACAGTCAGGCTGGAGGCCATGGTCCCCGCCCAGGACTTAGACACCGGCCCTCCCCTCTCCTTGGGGGGTGGGGCACATCCAGCCTCTTCTCCCTCAGCCTGCAGTGAAGCCCGAGACACCTGATATCCCAAACTTCTGTTGGATCCCCAAGACCTCAGGTCTCCTCCCCTGGGTGGGGCTACAAGGCTCCTACCCACCAGCCAATATGGTCCAAGGCCCAATGGAAGGCCTTCCAGGTCTCCCCTCCCCTGGGACTCCCACCCACCCAGGCCCAGATAGCACATGGAACCTAACGCTGACCCCCAACCCCCAGTCCCCAAACGCCTCAGGACTCATAGGACTTCTGCAAAATTCCAGAAAACTGGCACCATGTGACTCAACCCAGAGACCTGGTAAGACCCTCCAATGAGAGGATGAGCTTCCCAGCCTCCCAGCCAGAGAATCACCTCCTCCCCCTAACTTTCTCCCGGGACACTCCAATACCCAGATTCATCCCCAGAGAATTCCTCAATTCCTGTCAGCTCCCGATTAGAGAAGCAGGCAAGCCTCAGTCTGCACCCCAAACCCCCGGCCCCCTAATTTCCTCGGACCCCTTGATGAGCAGGGAGTTTATGGACCCCAAGATACTCTGGGGACCCCTCGGAGGAAGGGCCCCGCCCAGTCTGCATCTCGGCTTACGGGCACCTCTGAAATCCCTTGAGGACTCTCAGCGGACTGCCCGATCTCCCGGGATCCCTCGGTGGGCGGGGCTAGCACCAGCCTCGGTCTCTCGCAGGGGAAATCGCCCCAAACTACGGTACTTCTCCAGTGTGCAATATGCATCCCTCACTCAGGGCCCCCCAACGTCCCCTGAGGACCCTTTAAAGGTTAGGGACTTGATGCAGCCTCCACCTCTCATACAGGAAAATACCCCAAACTCCTGGGGACCCACCGAGGGCAGGGCCCCCCGGTCTTCACTCCGGGTTCCCAGTCGGCCCTTTCTCCCGGTCAGCTAGTCCTGAAACCCGTGGAGACCCTCTCAGTAGACCCTCAAGCCTCAACCACTCCCACAAGGGGGGCAACCAAGCCTCCTGGGGATCCCTCGGTGGTTGGGGCGGGCCCTAGCGTGCACCCCTCACCCAGGGCCTCGCAAGACCCCCCAGGAACCCCTCAGTGGACAGGCCCGCCAAGCGTGAACCCCTCGCCCCGGGCCCCCGCACACGCGGGGACCTCTGAGTAGGGGGGCTCACCCCGGCTCGGACCCGTGGCCGGCCTCCCAGCCCCTCGGCCCCCCTACCTCGCGCGTGGTCACCTCCTCGCGCTCGGAGATCTTGAGCAGCAGCCGATCGTTCTCGAGCTCGAGCGCGCGGACTCGGTCGATGTAGTGCGCCAGGCGGTCATTGAGCTCGCGAAGCTCTTCCTTCTCCTGCAGCCGCGACAGGCGCGTGGGCGACAGCGGCGTGGCGGGTCCGCCCGCGCGGCCGGGCAGCGGCGTGGCCATGGCAGCAGTGGCGGCGGCGGCGGCGGCTGCAGCTCGAGGCCTGCGCGGCTCCGGACGGCGGCCGCTCGGCGGGCTCATTCAATCAGCGCCGCCGTCCAAGATGGCGCCGCCGCCCGCCCGCCGCCTGCCGCCGCGGGGCTCCCTGGAACTTGTAGTCCAGCAGGCCGCGCGGGGCACCCCGGGAGCTGTAGTCCTCGCCCCTTCCCCACACTACACTGCTCTTCTCCAGGGAGGGGCGGCGTCCTCAGCCCAAACGCCTGGCTGAACTCAAAAACCAACTCAACCACTGTGTGACACTGGGCTGCTTCCCCCACCTGTACAGCCTCCCTACCTACCTTTAGAAGTAAAGGTGGTAAAGGAACCTCAAAAATATGCTGAGCCAAAAAGCCACATAGTATGTATGACTTCACTTACATGGAATGTCCAGAACAGGAAAATTTATAGAGCTGGATTTCTCCCAAGGTGTAAGGGCCCTTACACCGGGCCCTTTGCTTGCACCCAGAGAACCAAACTGCACCAGGAGTATGTCTTCACACAAGAGTTTATTGGAAATGGCCAGCAAGGGCGTCAGAAGGATAGGAACCCCCCCAAAGTTTGGCTCCTGGAATGGCAGGAGCGCTGTGATTATACAATATGAGGGGAGAAGGAATGTGGGGAAAGTGTGGGCTTCGCTCTTCCAGGTTGGAGGAGGAGGTGCTGGCGGTCTAGACAGCAGGAGTTAGGGGGTTCACTTTCCCAGTAGAGTGTTTTCTCAGCAATCAGTAGGTATTTGTCTCTGATGTCACCAGGGTTGTGACACAATCAAATTTTCAAGTTCCCTCGAATGCAGTTAGTACCAGTTAATAGTTCACCACCAGGAGAGTGTAGAGAAGAGAGAGTACAAAGCTTAAAGTTTAAAGTTTAATTCCACTTATTCCTAATTTTTAATTGGGGGGGTTGTTGATGCAGAATGGGAGGGATCTGGTTACAGGGTGTAAAGCAGTATACTGGGCATGGTTCCCCCCAGCCCCCTCAACTCCACAACCACACTCTTGATGCCAATAGCATCAGCACCTGCCTCCAATGCAGACAATGGAAAATGTCTTCAGATACAGCTCTCAGGGGGCAGGGGGCAGGGGGTGGCCCCCAGTTGAGAATCCCTTCCTTTCACCTTGCAACTTGCCAGGTGTTCCTTCTGCCTAGGGAACACCTCCTCCCCTTGTGCCCCCTCTCGAGATACTTGTCTCAAACAGCTTCCCCCAGGAACCTCAGCAAATGGCAAATGGAGATTGGGACTCCTTTTGTAGCCTCTGAGGACTGACCCCCTAGCAGGGATCCGCTTGTACTCGCCTGTGTGGAACACTTGCTACTCATTACTAATATCACTCTTATCAGAAGCTGGAGACCTCCTCCTTAGGGCCCAGGCAGTCCAGGGTCCCTTTGGTCTTCTAAAGGTGACCATGTGTCCTGGACTGTTTTCAGGGTCTCATTCTGGTAGAAATATCCAATATAAAACACAGCTGGTAATACACAAGGGGACTTAAAATAGGAGTAAGTGATGCTATCCGTGGTAGCACCAGAGGAGAGAAATGATGGAGGTTTGGGGTGACATGGTGCACTGCTTCCACCTTCCACCCCCCAGATTTAGCTGCAACCCCTACCTCATCAAACCTCTCGAGGACCACCGCCAGGCTACCCACCAACCTGACCCCTGTGGGTGACCTGTCATTCCCTGCACTGCCCCCCTTGGAGCTCAGGCTACTATCTGCCTCCCAGGCTTTTTGCCTGTGCTTTCCCTGCCTGATGAGTAGGCCTGGCTCTCGGTCTTCCCCTCTGTAAAGTGGAGTCTTGATCCTACTTCTTTCTGGCCTTGATTTCTCAGAGCTGGGCGGGGAATCAATGCTCCCCGGAGCCCCCGCCCGGGTGCCGGGCCCCCCAGGGCAGGACTCCAAGTCCCAGAAAGCCTCGCGCTTCCCGTGGGTGGGACGCGGAGCTCTGGATCCCCGCGCTCTGTTTGGGAGGCGTTGGCAATTTTTAAATTTTGGCGCTGAGCGTACCAGACGATGACAGCTGTTGCCGTGTTCCGCACTCCACCCCACCCCTCTCCACCCCCCCCCCCATCCCGGGACTCGCAGGCAGACCCGTTTCCAGACGGCAAACTGAGGCGCCGAGGGATTCCAGAAAGGGTTTCTAAAAACCCCCCTCCCCACGCGCAGGGGTCGAATCTTAGGACCCTCGGACCCCAAGGGGCTAGAAAGTTAATGGCCAATTGATGTCTGCTTTGGGGGAGGGGGGTACCGGCAGCGGACGAGAAATCCTTGAGCCCAGCAAAGTCCAGACCCACCAGGTCCCCCCCACCCCGCAATTGCGCCTCCGTCGCCCCCGTTCCACCCCAAGTTTGGCGCCAGATTTTTCAAATTCTCAAACTAACGGTTGCCGCTGGCCCCCAGCCTCGGTCGCATTCCCGGAGCATGGATTGGGGGGGGGGGGATCCTTAGGGGGAGCGGGGGAGCTCATATTCCGGCATCTTGGGGATCGTTGTCTGAATCTGGGGCCGGGATTCTGGAGCCTGAATAGAATGTG